>KK114541.1:304384-320418 GCA_000611955.2 Stegodyphus mimosarum | reverse complement strand
TTTTTTTTTTTTTTTTTTTTTTTTATTTCCGATGTTGCGTGAAAAGTTTTAAAAAGCCTTCCCCGAATAAATATAATTATGAAGATTCTACACTTAATTCTTATACATTACGCTCAAATTCGATTTTCGCTCAATTTGGCTTTTTCTTCAAATTATAACTAGTTGTAGGGAAGCTTAAAAATTTTATTCACTAAATTTGTAAGACCTAACTTGATTATACAAACTATTCGTCTTAATTTGAATTTTTCATACATGTTTCTACTTCAATTGTGTAATTTGAAGAATTACTTTATGTAGTTAACATACTAAAAAGCTAGCTACCCTGTATAAAAACTGAGGTCAAGAGTTTTAAAGAACTGAATAATGCTTTCTCGAAACATTTAGGACAGTATTTATAACATTTTCAGCCTACTGAAGTTGTTAAGTGCCTCACCTCAGCAGCTTGTTTTTACAAATTATGCTCAAAAGAAAATTTCATAATGTTTTAGCTTCGTTTTGATGTAAAGCATGTGTATCAACATGAAGGAAAAATAGAATGATAAATCTAATTAAACAAAAGCATATTGTAACATTTTTAATCCTATATATCAACACAAAAACTGAATTAAAGAGACAAATAAAGAAACGTTTCATTGAATTATTATTTTCTTGCCTTACGCAGTGATTCGCATAACTGTCTTTTATTCGTTGATGCCTCGAAAAATTAAGGAACAGTTCTTTCTTCGTTGTATTCAAGTGCGAATTTCCAATTTACTATGTAAGACCCTGACACGTGATTCATTAACAAATCATTTCATTTCTTGTCAAATTAATTTTGTAAAAATTAAATGCTAAAGTATGGACCAGAGAATGCAAAATGGCATTAGTTAATTAACTGTATTTCCCAACAGATTAAACCTGTCATCTCTGTCTTTCTCTCTATTATTATTTGGAAAATCTTTCTTCATTCTTAAAAATGGAAAGCTAGTAAGTTTCTCTAAATGTAAGAACACTATTTAAAAACTTATTAAACTGCAACTCATTAATTCATCGAGGTTTACCTTTTAAGGTCATCAACATCTTGGTTCTCCAAACATGTATTTTCTATTTCTTGCTTTTGGATCATAAAAGCTTATTATTATCAAGTATATTTTAATTCCATGAAGTATGAACATGTGTCGTTTCTTGTTATCAGAAGTTATTTCAGTATTTTTTAATTTATGTATACGCCGAAATTATAACTGCTCTTGAGGAGTAGATTAAGCGGATGTATTTAGAGCCTGCGTTAGGCGATGAATGAGTGTTGCGGAGGTCTTGCCTTCGTTGAGAAAAATATCCACTCTGGTTCGGGAAATTGAACTTCATCAACTAGTGTCGAGCACAGAAACTCGTAATTTAATAACCTAATGACTAAATCAAGGTTTCCAAACCCCTTTTCTAGCATCGGCTTCTTTTATAAGTATAATTTTCTGCATCTACACCCTCGTACCTTTCTTTGTAATGTATAACATGCAACGTAATCCTAATACAAATAATTGTGCGTAAACAACTAAAGCTAATAGTTGGATTAAGAACGTAAACAAAAGTTTTGAAAAAAGGTTTATTAAATTTATGTTTTTATACTTTTTGTACATTTCTAATTTTATAAGTATAAACGCATTTTCACTAACAGAATCATATTGTACAAATGTTATTTATATGATTATATGAAAGTTCGGTTTAATTTAATGCGATGGCTACGCTTGACGTATTGATGTATTTTTTTAATATTTGTCATTAAACTGCTTAATTACAGTTAAGAAGTATTCAATTTATTTCTTGTTTTCTATAGTAAATTATTGACTCGATTAAAGCTGTTTCTACGTAACAAGGCAGAAAAGTCAATATTTTTGATTCGGTAACAGCTTTTATTTTGAAGCATTTCTCTGCGATGACATTTAACTTCCAAATCTTAGCGTATTCCTATGGTTTGAAAAAGCATTGAGCTTTGACATCTTCCTTCAACGAAATCAATCTTTCTTGCATTTTCATATAAATATCAGATATATCTCGGTTCGGCGATTCTATGAGGCATGCTGATATATTCAAATTTTCAATACCTTCAAAGCGAAAATTAAAATCTTTTAAATTTTAAAGTGGTTTTTATGTAGGATTATATCTTCTAAAGAAATACTACCATTTTCAATAACGGACAATCTGATTGAGTTATCAAAGTAATAGAGTTCTTTTGATTCAGTTTCAATATAAAATAATTGAATTTTAAAACGGAAACCGAAGGGAATTGTTCTAACTTCAATAAGACTGATATTTCTTCATTAAAGTTTTTTTTGTATAACACTGAATATATATCAACCAAGCAGAAGATATATTTTTTTAATTTTATTAATTGTGTAGCCATACGTTTGCAAATTTCAAGGAAACATTCTATCACGGTATTAAACGTCTATAAAACACTGCAAACGATTACTCTTGGCAAGCAAGTGTATATCCGAGTGAAAAAGCAAATTGTTATAATTTTCATCAGTGTCGTCACACATGTGCACAAAAAGATTTCATTCAAAGCTATAGCTTAGAGTCATTAGGTTTTCGGAAGCTACGAATAGTAAAAATAACCAAGCCCTTCGATGGAGACCTTCCGGTTGCTACTTGGGCGTACCTTTACACCACGAAAGGGTGCGGCAAAGAAACAGAAAAATCTTATATAGATTTGATAGCATTTATTGCTATGATGCATAGCTTTAAAACAATATGTAGCTCGTTCTGAATACTTTTATATTTTTATTAATATTTTTTATTCCATTGGAATCTTGATTATGCAGATCAATTCCCAGTTCATATAGCCTATCGATACTTTTTTCATAATTGATCCCCTTAACATATCATCGACCCCCAGGCATTAAATGTCGACCCCGGTGGGAACCGCTGGCTTAAATTATTGAACTGAAGCTGAGCCGGAAGTCTAAGGAGGAAGTCAAGATATATTTTCTGCTTTACGCATGTTGTTATTATTATTATAATTTAATTTGAGGACACTATCTAATACATTTCAAATTTAGATTCTCAAGCATTTTACTCAATTCATATGACCTCAGGATGGAAGTCAAAAATAATTTCAAGCATATTGATCAGAATCTTAATGGAGTTTGAATGTCGCAGCGTTTATTCATTAAACTTTCTCAAGTAACTAACTTTGTAGTTTATACAATATAATGGAGCTTTTAAGTATTTAGAATGTAATACCATTTTAATTATTTGATTGGAAAATTATTCAGAAAGATGTTTCTTTGACGAATTAGATTCCGCGTGGTTTTTCACTTCTAGAAAATATCTTTGTACTTCAAGTCTTGAAACGGTATTTTGCGTCGAATCACTAAAAGCGTTGAATTACTTTTCAAATTGTTGCCACCAAATATTTTTGCCTTGTATTATATTTTAATAAATTAAATGTGTAATGCGCATAGGAACCAGTTTTCCTTATAAAGTCCTCTACGAAAGCATCCATCCCTTAGGCAAATAGCCCTATCGTGCTTTGCCATAATCAAATAAATCAAACCAATCCATACGGAATTTCGTTGGCGCCCAAGTCGGGAAGTTGTTTCTTGACACTTGTTAACTTTTGTAATTTTCTCGCAGTCATCCGCAATTCTTCTAACAGGTTGAGACACAAGAAACGTAGCTTTTAAACATCTTTTTGATCTTCATATATTAGGAACAGGAATCAGTCTTCAAGCTAGATCCACAGAAAATGCTTTTAACGCAAAACTGTGGTCGACACTGGCTTGCTCAAAACATTATCTAGTCAAATAAACTCTTATTCGTTCATGAATTTTACTCATCATTTTGTGATGCTTAGAAACAAAACTGAGAGAGTGTATAATCTTGGTTACCTTTACTACAATATTAAAATTCAAAATGATTCAATGCACATTAAAGGCGATCTTATCCACGTATTCCCTCAGAAGCCAAATATAAAAATACCTGCACTATTTTTAAATTTTAATGTGCAAAATATTTATATTTTGAATATTTTACTTCCATTTCTTAGTAATATACATCCCAAGCGTTTTACTAAAGCAACGATTAAAGCTGCAAAATAATGGAATCTTAGTTTGAAATTATTAGTCAATATGTTAAGCCATGCAAGATAACTTGAATGAATATTATAATAGAAGGTAATAGCAAGAGCTATTGTTTGAGAGTTGAGAGGATTTGGGAAAAACTTAAATCGGGAATATGAAGGAAATCATTATCCTTACTTAATTATTATATCGGTAAACACAAGGTTTCAAAATGAAAAGCAAAAATTTATATTGTAATGAATTTCGTATCTAAGTACATAATTTCTGTGAAATTATATGTGAAATTGTAGTATTTTTTTGTATAATGTAACATGAAAATCTGAAGCAGCTATGCTTTGCCGGAAAAGTAAGAACACAGGCGCAAGTCTGTTTAACATTGAGTAAATAGCTAACGTTTTGGCTACTAATTTTTGTCCCCTAATTTGGCGAGAAATCGCAAAATGTCTCCAAACTTGCGACCATTTGGCTACATTTTGGTCTGGTCCCTGTATCACCGTAATGTCTTTTGTAGTTAGTCAACTAAGAAGTATTGACATATCTTCGTGTTAGCTTCGCCTTTTATAAGCGTTTTCCATTGCGTTGTATCTAACGTTCTTCGTAGTTTGAAATATAAGTACTGGCAGTACTCTGTGATGCTGTGAAGAGCTGTATCAGCATTTTTGTGTAATGTTCCAAACCTATGAAGTGTTTCTTTTAGTAAATTAAATTTTACCAAGCTATCATCAATTATGTGTGCATTCAATCTATTATGAACAATATTTTGACAATAATTTATAATACAACTATATTTTGAGTATATTATTGAATTTAAATATACTTAAAATATTGTTGTATTTGAATATACAAATACAACAATATTTTGAGGATCTGTGGTAAAATCGGATTTGCAAGTTTCCAAAATATACACTGTAACTTTTAACCTTAAACGTGTTCTTCTTTTAATTGCTTAGCATTTAAATATAATTTTCTTAGTTAATATTTCACATTTATTTATCACTAAAAAATATTCGCTTCAATAAATCTAAATTTCTATATGATTTTGTCCTATATTTATGCAATATTTTGAGTCAGTGCTTTGCATAACAAATTTAACAGATACACTCACAGAATAAATCTGCAATCAAATGTTTTAAGTGTAACTATTTTATTCATATTTCATTCTCAGAAATCGTGAATGGTTTGGTAATTACAGTAATTTAAAAGAAACCAGTATAAATTTACTTCTAATCGAAGATATGTTCTTACTGAAAGAGCTAAAGAAATAGATCCATAAATCAAATGATTCGTTTCGTAGAATTGTTTTCCTGGGATATATTTTGCTTTAAAGAAAGATTGAACAATCACAAACGTTCAAACTGTAGGTTATCAAACATTTTGATTGTTTGTGGTCCTCACGTTGTATCTTATAAGACTTTCTAATGATTTAATATTGTGATTGTGTAAATTCTCATACACATACGTTTTACGCGCAACTGTGTGTAAAACTTGAATACATATTTTTGTCTATAGAAAAACGTAATCAATGTCTGCATCACTTAGACAATAATCTAAAGCAGATTTTCGTAATGATTCCAGAATTGAAATATGAAAAGCTTGGTTTTGCTTTCTGTAATTTGTTTATGTTTTATTTATCGTTTTAAGATAAAAAGGGCAATCTTGAATTTCTTTCAATAATGACGGGCATAGAAATATTCGCCTGCAGTGTTTTCTTGTTCTTCGAATAATACGAAAGCATGAAACTGTAGAGACATTAGGTACTTTTTTTTAAAGAAGGAGAGATGAAAAATGAGCAATGCCCTCGCCAAGACTGGAATCATGAACCTCTCGAAATACGCGCCGAGCGTGCTGACCGCTACACAACGAAGGCATGCCAAGAAAGCGGGAGAAATATCTTATATACTTCCGCTTTTAAAGGGCGACTGAGATTAGGAGCCCATTCGCCAAATCCTGGTGGTGGAGAATCATCATGCACCACTTTTTTGTTCAGGCGCCACTGTAGGGACATTAGGTATTTTTTGATGTCAGGAAGTTGAAGAAATGAGCAATGCCCTCGCCGGGACTCGAAATATGCGCCGAGCGTGATGACCACTACACCACGAGGGCATACCAAGAAGGCGGGAGAAATACCTTATAAAACTATAAACAAAAGATAATAATGCGGGTGAAAGAATTCACGCTGTTACATATTTACATAATTTTAGGCAAATCTTTCTAGGTCATGTTTCACAGTTTTTGTATTTGTTTCGAAATAATAAGCATATTTTTTAATCGGAAATCATCTTCTTTTTATTCAAAAGTGAAAAACAAAATGATCGAACTTCTGCTCCAAAGTTTCTTTAAAAATTATCGAAAGCGACAGTTCCAGTTCATTTATCTGCCCTTGTTTGGAGCAACGTTTCTGAATTTCGTCTAATGAGAAAGGACGGCAAACGCGAAGCAGGCAACAATAAATAACTCGCTCGGAAGCATTTTTCTTTATCAAACAATCTTTGCGCACTGATGGCCAAAATGACAACTTCCAGATGCGTCCAACAGGGAGGAACAAGGAAGGCAACCTCGTGTTACTTTGCAATGAGAGCCTCAATTCATAATTCTTCATTAGAACTCTTTCGTAACCAGCCTATGAGCTACCTTTAAGATTTAAGCTGTGCTCACGGCTGAAACTCAAATGAGTATAAGGTAAACAATGATGCAGGGTTGAGAAGTCTCCATGTTTGGTCATTTCTGTCATCTTCCAGTAATGTTAACTTCATATTATGAATGTAACTGATCTGGAATAAGACAGAAAGAGAGGATCTCAATCTATAGACTATCTGCTTCATAGGTCAATAAATTATATGAAGTTATTTAAAATTGTTATCAATATTTTCTTATCCTCATTACTAGCATATCAAAAGCAGTCTACGTTTTTTCTGTGCTACGTTTTAAGCGTTGCGTTAACTAGGTTTTGTAATTGCAGGAGCATTTTATTGGAATTTGCTACAGCTGTATGTATTCAATGCTGTAAAGCTCTGAATGGCGTTAAAAATAGTTAAGCAATGTTAAGAATATTGCACAAAATATTAAATTCATAAGTAAAAACGTTGTTGTTACATATGGCTTTATTGGAAAGCTGAATACAAACATATAAAACAGCTCAAGTGTCACACAAGAACAATGACATATAATAAATAATAACAAACATTTAAAGTAAGAATCGTAATAAATGAACATGGGAACAAAAATAAAAAGTTAAAAAATTAAACAACAAGGAAAAGAGCATAAGAGATGTAGTCTTTGCAGGAGTTCATGAAAGCTCAGGCGTTCCAGTATAGTTTACTTATCTCACCAGGCTTCTAAAACTCTTTATCTAGTTCTGGACAATAAGAAGATGCTTTGCATTCATGCAAATTTGGAATACACTAGATGGAAGAATGCCAATTTTATTAAGATGGTGTGCCATACAATCGTGGCCTGTTTGCAATCTGAAGTTCGCCACACCTTCTTTACGGGGTTTTTGACGAAATGTTTTCCATGTGTCTTGAATGTTATCCCAAGATTTGGCTGTTGATTTTGCTGTCTGGTCAGATTTAAGAGTAAACATTAATTTCTCAAACATATGCTTTTTAAGTGGCTCTGAATGAAGCGGTTTGCTGTCTTGTGACTCAAGTGTTCCTCTCTTGGCTAGTCAGTATGCCTTTTCATTACCTTCGATATCTACATGTGAAGAGATCCATTAAAAAACGATTCTTTTGTACGTTCATAAAGAAAGTTCAAGGTTTGCCTTAACTCTGAGATAATCTAGGTATCTGTGTCATGATTTATAACTACAGCCTGGATCGCTGCTTTGGAATCGACTAGAATAACTGCTTTAGAGAAACAATCAATCGTTATCTTGAGGTTTTTCAGAGCCAGTGAGATTGCAAGGACCTCTGCATCAAAATTCGACATGAAGTGTTCAACAGGTGTACATTGGGGAAAATGTTTACTGTATACACTAACCCCGATGTTTTCTTTATAAGTAAACAAATAATGAAAATAAAATGGTCGCAAACTCTATGATCTAGGATTACACTCTAATTTATCTGGATCTCAATATTGAGTGTCCTTACATAATTACCGGATGATTTTTCATCCTATCGTAACATAAATTAATAATAAGCAGCATGTAAAAGCAACTAAACACTTTACTAGTACTTCAGCTTGAATGTGTTAATAAAAGGGATAATGAAATATAAATTGCCTGCTTGAAAGTGGATAGCGCCAAAATAACTTGATTTTTTACAAATGTAATATCAAAACCAAAACCATGGCTTCTGTGTCGATGCGTCTTCTAATATAATAACAATTGAAAATTTTACTCGCTAAACATTAGTAGATCACACGTACAAAAATAAGCAAGTTCACCGAATTCCGAGCCTACGTTGTTAAAGCTCTCTGCGGGAAGTTAGAATATGGATATTTAAACTCTTAATTTGCATTTTCGAGTGGAGCTGATGAAAAATGTAGATGTGCAAGGATGATTCGATGTCAGAAATAATGCGTGAATTAAAAGAAACTTTGCGTCGTATTATCAAGAACTTTTGAATTACTTAAACTTATCTATATTTACATAAACAGTATCAGCATACAGTGATTTTTTATTCTGCTGGTTATCTGATCTTCTTCTTTAAAAGTTTAAATCAGAGGAAAGATTTGAATAAAACAGACATGCAAACCAGATAGCCTCGTTAGCTTGGATCAGAATATCTCCATCATTAATTTGCAAAATGAAATATGTGTATGTAGATATGCAACCCTGACCATGCAACGTTTAGAATCTTCCTGCAAATATTTAATACTATAAGAATACCATTTTGAAATAATTCAATACAATTTGCAAAACCGTTCTTCTAATACTGTAACATAAGTAACTCGAAATTACGGTTAACGATGTTTTTCGTAAGTACTCAGAGGCATCTTTTCAAAAACATATTCCTTACTGTAGCTCCTCGCTTCTCGATTTTCCCGCAAAAAGTAGTCCGTACATGTTGGAGAGTGTGAATACGAAATCTAGTCAGTATTGAGGAATATCCGATAGAACACTACAGAAGGGTTTTGTCAAGGTAGCTGAGTATTGTCAAAGCAATATTATTAAAAGTGGCGCTTTATTGAAAAATTAATTTATCGATATCGACTTTACATACCTGCTTTACCTTGAGTACCTTATGCGACCACTATCTGTATATGAAAGTACCACTTTTGGACATGCGTTCTATCTAAGTAATATTGATCTCATTAAAATAGCATCTAATTCTTCAAGTTTTATTAAACTTTTACTTATTTTTCTCGTTTTTTTAGTCTAGAATCTCTGTATCATGTATAATGTGACGCTAAGATCGTTTTTTAAACAAAAAATCTGATGTAGACACCACATGACTTCATTGTACGACCTATTAAATTATACACTTTTTTTCTGTACTTCATTTAAACTTGCTTCCTCGAATCATTCTAACTTAATTAAATGATCCCTTAGGAAAGCTAAGAATGAAAAGAAAAAATGCATATTTTGAAATTAAATACCCTGGTCAAATTTGTCGAACGGGAGTCAAACTTTTATAATTTTAAGTTTTCATAACGAGTATAAAACTTTCTGAGATATACGAATAGAAACCGGAAGACCCCACCGCGTCAAAGATTAGATTTCGTTATCTGTCGAAAATTTACTTTTTCGAAAATTTAACATTACCAAAACATGAATATTTTCGCCATTTAAAACATTTCTATACCTGGAAATCTATGACTACGACCACCGACTGCGGAAATAAAGGCCGGGAGTATTTTCAAGACCGGAAGAATTTTTAAACAGGATAAGAGAGTGGATATATATATATATAAATATATATACATTTGGTACTGGCGATTGCAATAAAGAAAGAGAAGTGCTTAACTAGATGTTATAGCAGCCCCATATACAAAATTTTAATGTTCTACGGCTTTTGAGTTATGTGGGATACATTCATACATACATATATACGTAAGCATGTACGTATGTACACATGTCATAAAGAAATTCCTTTCGAACGTTTTAAATCCATTTTACAATTCGTTTTGGAAAAAAAAGAGTCCGTAATTCTGTCCGCACGTACAGATGTATCTTAAATAATCGTTCCACTGAATTCCGAAACTGTCAAAATGGATATTTCCGTTGAAATATGATACCCAAAATTTTTCGCGGCCACAATACTTCGTAGAGGAAAGTGAAAAATAAGAAAATAAAAAATTATAGACGTGATTTCTCAAGGTCGCATCTTCAAAGCAATAGGTGAAAGTAAATATTTTTAGTCGTAGTCTTCCAGCTTGATGAAAAGAAATTTTTGGATAACGGAGGCCCTCCCTTCAGCGCTTTCAGAAGTCCTGGAATTTTTTATAACATTTTTTTTCAGATATTTTATTAAATTTGTATTCGTAATTAGTTCATAGGAGGGACTGAAAAAACATTTCTTCGTTCAGTTTTAGGTAGCATTGCATTTACGTAATTAAAAATCAATCAATTTAGACACATGAAATATTTAGGAAGCAAAACTTCTGTATTTCTTAATACAACTTTCAGATATAAGACCTTATGGCATTTCGAATTTGCTTAAGTTTGTAACCTTCAAGAAAAATTAGTAGAAGTTACCTTCATCATAAGGTGTAGATGCTTATCGGTCAACCTGCTCTTTTTGAGTGGTGTTAATTTTCAGCTGCTGAAAAGCAAGGCTCGATATACTCCCAAACAAACCGAGTACTTTTATTGCAAAAATTTGGAAATGAGGTTATTTATCTTTCGACAAGTACAGAAATAAGATTAATCGAATTTAATTATCTTCAACTATTTGAATCAGATTTAAATCACAATCTGCAAATTACGTAAATCTACAAACAGAGCTTAAATTAACTAACACCATTTGTAGATTCTATAGAGCGTCCCTTTTTAATCATACTGAAAGTAATGAAAAATTGAGATTCGAATCATTAAAATCTTAAACCTTTCTTCAAATTCTTGTCGTAATAACTAATGTTATAGTAATGCTAATTAATATAAGGGAAATGTATTTTCGGGAGATTGCTTCGGGAACCCCGGGCGACCTGCGGATAGCCAGATTGAGACCACTGCTCGATATAAGTTGATATTTTACATAAACTGGCATACATGACAACGGGAATCAATTCGATACTTACAGTACAGCGCATTTTTTGCTGTGCAACAGTTATGGCATATAATGATGGAATAATTCGCAGAGAATGTTATAATTTTTGTCCATGTTTAGTATCATAGTAATTTTCATGAGAAAAGACAGGTCTAATGCGTGGGAAGTAAACAGCACCACATACTACCGTCTAGTTCTTTTAAACTAATTCTGCTCTAATAAGTAATGATGTTAATAAACAATGATAATGCTGTTAATTGCATCTCCAAGCGAACTATTTCATTTGATATAGATGACAAGTAAATGTTCAATTTTTGTAATTGATGGAGCATTTTTCTTGTACAAAACATAATCCTCGCTAATATGTCTTGGGTAGAAAATACGGAACTAGTTATTAATTTGATGTCACCGATTAGATTTATATTCTTTTCCGAGCCGTTATATATCTGCAATAAAACAACCGACGTATATATATATATATATATATAACCGTAACACATGAGTTATCTCCTATGTTTGTTTCACTAATCAGAGAGGTAGCTACGTAATAAGATCATAACTTCTGCTTGCAATATGAAAATTTATTTTGTCATTATATGACTGCCTAATCAAGAAAATGTATTGTTACCTAGTCTGCATCTGTGTCCAAACATGGTTGATACGCCATGCGAAGAATCTAAGGCTGCCCTCATCAAACGCTAAGGAAACTTAACGACGATATTTGAACGTCATACACGTGTCTGGGCGACAAAACGGTTCTTCTACGAGACATCGTTAGCAGCAAATGCCGTTCTGATAATGTTCATAATGTCCTTTTTCCTTCAACTCTCTCTGGGAGATAGTAGGAAAAAGAGATACAGACTCAATGTCGACTCCCCAACTCCCTTTTTCGCTCTTCTCAGATATTGCCTTTGGGCTGTGAAATAGTCATGGCTGTTAAAGAAAAACGCTGATGCATTTTTCTCTGTATCTCACTCTCCTAAATGGTTATGTGTGCGGAAAACAGAAGAGCTTTAATTGCATGTGGATTTGCAGTGCTTTCACAGTAAAATGGAACTGAAACTTCTTAATGGAGTTTATCCCGCATGCGAAGACTGCTTGATAGATGATAAAGAACATTTTGTGCGGCCAATAGTAGCAAAAGACCGTTATTAGCTTTGAGTAAACCTTTTATTCCTAATAATTCTGATGTAAGCTTTAAATTTATGATGGAGTTATGACAGAGCTATGAGAAGAATTTATGATAAATCTTGTCTGAATAAAATGTACATTTATCTGTATAAAATAAATTTAATAATTTCTAAATTTCGCTTCAGTTTTAACACATTCAGGCATATTAATTTTCTTTATTAAACGCGCATATTCGTATTCCTTTGAATTTATGCTAGTTATTATTTATCAGATTTTACTGTATAGATTTTAAGTACAATTTATTCTCGCATGTTTAAATTATAAGACTCTTATATCTGCTAACTTAGATGTAAGCTTTAAATTTATAATGCAGCTGCTCCCTGGATTTTATCTTACTAAAATGTACAACTTATCAGAGTAAAATATAGATGTTTCCTGATTACGTGCACCCCCACAAAATTTTTCCAACTCGTTAACAAATTCGTGAGTTCTCAAAACGTGCTTATTCTACTCTCTCTACGGTTCACAGGTAAGGTTCTGTTTATGAGTAATAACAATAAAAGAAGCATTTCGTAGAAAACAAGACATTCTGTGAAAAATAAATCCTATATCCCCGATATTTACATTTTTGCAACTGGTAGCTAGTGTACAGCGAAATGATAGCCAAATATAAAAAGTGTAAAATCACGTGTTTGGTAATCCCATGAGTAGAATGGTTACTGTAGCATATGCTCCGCAAATGCGCCGAAACACAGAAATTCATCCGAAAGTTGAAATCAGAGGTTTCGATGCACAAAAAGTACGTAAATGTATGTACTTTCTCCGGAGTTTTAGTTCAGTTTCAATACATTCAAGCTTAATAATATTTCTCGTAAGTCGCAGGCTAATTTAGTCCTTTAAAGTTGTTCAAGATAGTATCCAGCAAGCTTTATAGTATGGATTACAAGTACAAATTTTGCAAGCATTCAGTCTCATATCTTGAAATTAATAACGAATTTTCTGAACCTGATTTCCTTATGATTAAAAACTACTAACATTGTGTTAATGAAGGTAATTTGAATACATCACTTCAGTTTAGTTTGATGAGTATGTGCAGATATCAGTGAAGATACAGAAGCAAATCTACTAATTTATTAATTTTCGTTTTCTAACGCTCAGTTAAATTTAAAATTGTTTCAGGGTCAAGCAGTGTTGCAGCACAACTTAGACCAATGGCTAGAAATCGTAAAAACGAGAGAATACCTTCCAGAATCAATAGAAAAAATGTTTGATGGCAACAACATTTGCAAGGTAAGGTAAATAATATATTATGCAAATTTTTCTACATTAAAGAATTAAATAAAAAGCATAAATATGCATTGTGTCTAAATATGCATATTCCATTATCTTCTTTCTTCTCAATGCAATAATTAACACCTCTTTATATTTTGAATATTTATTCACTCACGCAAATACTCATCTATGTACTAAACTAATGAAAATTGAACTAACTATATATGCAATAATTAAGGTATTTAGAGTGTAACTCGTTATAATTATTGGCTCCTATGAGTTTTAACAAGACAGCATGTATGTGTCATTAGAAAACTTCCTATTCTCTTGCGAACGAACCCCAATTCCACCATGGGACCTGTGAAAGTGATCAAGAAAGACTCCTTAAAAACAACCTCCCTGTCGGTGTATCCGTAACTCATCTGGTAAGAGTAAATAAACCGTTGCTTTTGTCTGCAAAATACCGAAAGAATAAGACACGTTTGAGCGTCGGGGAAGCTGTCGTCTTTCCCTTTTTGTAATAAGTTTTTGAATAAATCTAACAAGACAACCTGCCTAGTTATTTTCATCCGAGAAGTTCGGCGATGTTACAGAGCCTTTCTCTGTTCAGACTTCTCTCCAGTTCTATCGCTCAACGACTCAATTTCGTCGCCTTTCTGACTTAGAGCTAGAACCCGCTACGTAGTTCGTTGACTGACGTCACCCATTCATCACTAGTCGTAGCTATATACTTCCAACGTCAAATGTCAAAAACGTCAAACATTAAGAAATTAAATAACATTAACGCAAACATTCACATTCTCTCATTTTCAACTTTTAAAAAATTACCAAATCTCACGTTTCTCACATGTTATATGGTCTTCAAGTCCCTACATTTCGGAAAGTTTTACACTCATTATAAAAAGCAAAACACAAAATGTCCAGTACGACAAAATATGACCGAAATATTTAATTCCAAAATTTGAGACATCAGTGAACATGTCGCATTTGATGACATTTCACATTTCCTTGAGAGGTCGATTAATAAATAAATTAGAATAGTTCGAAAAATTGCTATTCAATGTTTCTTAGTGGTTTCATAGTACATAATATTCTTTAATTTATAATTTTGTGCCAGCTGGCAAGCCGGAATAATTTTCACACAATTTTTTCTGTTTTAGAACGTCAAAAATATGTTAGTAATATCTCCTGAAACTTTATTTCTTTTGAATTAGTATCCAGTAACCATTCAAAAGAATTCATTAAACTAGAAATGTTTTAAATTTTTAATTCATGAAAATAATGTTTTGAGTTCGCTATGTACCAATATGGAAGTTTGCCAGCGTTTTCCAACACATACGTCTTATAAAATTCTGTGAATAAGATTTCCATTTTTGAAAGGCAAAAAACACATTTGTCTGTAGAGACATTAGGTATTTTTTGAAGCAGGAGAAACGAAAATATGAGCAATGCTCTCGCCGGGACTTGAACCTCGGACCTCTCGAAAACGCGCCGAGTGTGCTGACCATTACAGGCGGGGAAATACCTTATATGTCAATAAGTTTTACAACAATCTACATAGAAACGCCTCTCACTTGTTCTTGTGCCACACGATTTTTTTCCCTAAATCCATATTTTATTTTTATTTGCATAAAAATGCAAACATTTCCCTTTTAAGTTTGTGTACGGCTCCTGATTATGATACTCCAACTTCAGAGAATGAAATATGTTGGTCAATAATTCTCGTAGAAAAGTCACACATTTTGTAATTTTTTAAATGAGTATAACTTTTCAAAATTGTAAGTATAGGGACCGGTAATAGGTATAAAATGGTATACTTCGTAATTTTTAGAAGTCTGTTTTTTTTAATTTAAAATGCCAAAACTTTAACATTTCTTTCATTTAAAACATTTTTGTATAGGAATTAGAGTCTAAGTGTAACGGTTACGTAAATAAAAGCTGGCTACTTTTCTTGGACACAATGCATATTAATGTTACACAGCTATTTTTATCAAATCTGCAATCTTCATACCTTCAGTTGTAAAAATTTTCATTCTGACATGAATGCAATGAATGTCAGCGTTATCGCTTTCCATGTGGCAGAAAGAACCCTGATATTGATTAATGTATAAGGTAACTTTAAAAAAGCTTCTATTATATCAGCATCAGGTGAAAAAAAATATTTATTGTTTATACAGCAAAAGAAGAAAATAGATTATTTTGGAAAGCTTTTAGAGTTCAAATAACAGCGATAAAAATTCCTTTAGTCAGCTATTTTTCTGTCTCAAAATTGGGAAATATAACATTTTTTTTGGTTGTTTAGTAACTGATTTCTAAAAATATATACATATATATATATATATATATATATAATTTTTAGAAGTAGTACAAGAATGTGACAGACTTAATTGGTCAAAAATTTTGCGCATTGAGCTACAAAATT
>KK114541.1:249709-304154 GCA_000611955.2 Stegodyphus mimosarum | reverse complement strand
TATATATGTAAATATATATATATAATATGGAAAATGAAATATGAGAGATTTACTTAAGGAATATATATATCTATATGTATACATGTATATTTATATAAATTATGAGATGCTGCATATTAATATTTTGACGAAATGTATATTATCGTTAAATTTGATTTTTAATATTTCCGTTTGTAATAATTCTTTAGTTACTCTATAGTACCTTAGAATCAATCGGCCTCGAAATTTTAAAAAAATAGGCTAATATGTACGAATTTTGAAATTTTGCAATTTTTAATACTTCGAAAATTGCTGATGTTAATATGTACGCACGCATAACGATTGAGTCGTATAAAGCTACGTTGCAAAGTAATGACTAAAAGTGGTTACAACTACTGTACACACGTTTTTATGTTTGTGTTTAGCTTCCCCTGCGAATGTACTGCAAGAAACTTTACAGATTGTTTCACGTGTTTTATATATGTATACTGTTGCGTGCGTACGGGTTCGTGATGGACTGAAGGTACAAGTAAAGTTAATAAAATTTATTCTTTTCACAAGAAATAAAACAAAATACTGAAATATTTCCTCAAAAATATTCGTACAATATCACAATATCTAAAACGTTAAACAGAACTCAATTCAAAACAGAGAAGCTAATTCTATCTCACAGCTAATTCGCTACAATAATAGCATTAGGTAAACAAACAATAATAGCATCAAGCATAATCAATAATAGCATTAAGTAAACAAACAGTTCGCTTAAAACAGGTACAACTGGAGCTGAGGTGTTTTAATTTGGCTTTTATAAACTTTTTAATTATTCACTAGAACATTCTTAACCTATTTTCTTGATTTTTCCAAATGGCAACAACAATTACGAGATATTAATTCATTAAATATTAAATGCACCTGCTCTTTTATTTTTACTTTCCGACCTAGCTTTCTGTTCAAAAACCGTCTGTAGTGCGCAGGAAAATAAAACAATTTTAATTACAATTCTAAATAAATAGCTAAATAAATACGAAATCCGTAGCAAATTTTTTATCAGAATGTTTCTCTCGAAAGTATCTTTTCTAACTCTCGCAGTTTAAATTCCACTGTAAAATGTTATAAAACGTTTCTTGCGATCCCCCCCCAACAAAGTGTGGTTTTAAAATTACTAGTCTTGGAATATTTTAGCTTAAATGAGAAGTACTTTGGTCATCTGATTTAAAGCACTACAATGTTAGATTTATACAATAAAATTTCGTGAACAAGAACGGTATTTCTGATGTTTTCAAGAGCCAAATGTTGAAATCAGATTTATATTCATGGGAATCTGCATCTTAAAGCACGAGTTGATGTAAATCTAACTGTTCTACCTATCTATGCAGCATCTCATTTTAGGACTTAGAAAGTTTATCTGTTTGTTGCAATGATTTCATAATTAGAAAAATGGATTAAAAATTTAATTAATCGTTAAAATTTATTTTGCGATAGGAACCGTAAATTATCTGCGGAACTATAGCCATTAATGTCTTGTTCCAGTTTTAGTATGTTTATATTTTCAGACATAAAATCCACGTATTCAGAGTTCTGCCTTGGCTCAAAAAGTTTACGAGACTGTTGTCCTAATAATACTAATACCACTAATATTTGTTTTTTGATGTTTGGACAAGTTATTTAGATTACTAGATTTGTTAGAATTTCCTCTTTAGTTCCTCAAACTAAAATAAGCAATTATAAATGGAAATTTTTGATCCAACTATAACGCGATTAACAATAAAAATTTTGAAAATCCTAATCTGTTGATTATCTGTAAGTCGTAATATAAGCTGTGATATGTATTGCAGTTTATCAAATTGAAAAGTTAAATGTTCTGTTTTAATCTGCCATTGAACAACATCCACAGGCTACACGGATAGAGAACTTATATTATTCTTTTACTATATCTGTAATCTAGGATTCTACTTAAAGTATTAAGATATTTTTTTATTACTTTTAATTTAAATATGTTTATTGTAAAATCCAATTATGTTTAATTATTCTACTGTGATGTGAACTGTTTATTCGATGTTTCAAATTATGAAGAAAGGTTGGAAAGTTTTGAGTCTCAAGGGAAGAAATAGTGTAGGTAACAAAAATTTTGTAGATGTGAGATGGAATTTCATATCATATTTTACCATATTATATGGAATTGACATGTTTCAAGATCTTGTTATGAGATGAGTCATCCGGTATCCTCTGGTCGATTGTAGCTTCTTCATCCACTTTACCCCCTCAACCCTCCCCCTTAAGATTTTCGTATTGTCTGTTCTATGATCAATTCCTTTGAGGAAATCTCTTCAACAAGGATTCTCAGATTATTGAGGATGTCATTCTGGGATGTAAGAGTCATGGCAAATCACCTTATAATACGGCATTAAACCAAGTGTAGCATAGAATGCACAAGTTCATTGATATAGGAAGCTATAGTGTAGAGAAATCATACTGAGAAACTGTGTCTCAAACAACTTTTTCACTGTGAAACTGAAAACTTTTCACCCTTCCCTTTATGAGCCTTAACTAAATTTAAAGTTTAGCGTTCAAAATTCTTCATCTGTTCCTTTTCTTATTTAGTCCGGTACGGAATATGCCAGTTCATCCATAGTGATGAGTCCCATGTCCTGCCAGAACATGAGCTGTACAACGTCACCCACAGTGGGAATGAGGAAGACACAAAGTATAGATGCCAGCTACTTAGATCTCAGGGATTACGAAGATGCCCCGTATCCACGTCCCCTGTCCAGAGCAAAATCAGACTTCAATCTCACTTCTTCAAGCGCAAGTCTTGTCTCCAGCGATTACGGTGCGTATAGTATACTCTTGTATTAAATTAAGTATTCCTTACGCCAAGCTTGGTGTTAAGAAAATAAAACATATTTCAACGTTTTAGATTAAAATTTACGTAAACCTGCTGTTGTTGCTTAACCTACTGATCGGAATCGTACCAGGCCGACGAAATTCCTCTTGGCCAAGAGCATGAGTGTAGCTTCTGTCGTCATCAAGATCTTGAGCAACTTATAGAACTCTTAATAAAATAACTCTCTCAACTCTTAATGCAAACTCAACTCTTAATAAAATGAACTCAACTCTTAACTCTAACTCAACTCAAAACTCAACTCTTAATAAAATAAAAACGCATCATAACAACATGCCCATATTGCGTAATTTAGGATGATGTCGAATTTATAGAACTATTAAATGCATTTCAAAACAACTGTCATCGATCTTTTCTTAAGATAAACTTGTGTCAGTTGTCCCCAAAATACATGTAGTTTCTTTTATGAAATTGGTGTCTGTCTAAGGTAGAATTTAGCCTAAATTTTAATCTACAGTGTTCTTCATAGTTATTAATCTCAGGTTTCAGTTTCCTCCTTTCATTAGATGAAATTTAGGGATTCAGTAATCATATCAAATTTAATAATCCTATTTTGAATGCTTCATACGTCTGAAATCCATTTAACGCCTAACAGCTATTTGTTTCATTAAATTTGCTTAAATCAGTGTTCCTCAATCTTTAACGAAAGTTCTTGAGTTTAATGTTATCTAAATCAATAAATCAATTTAAATAACAGATTTCTATGCATTCAGAATAATATAAGGAGTAGCCTGTGTTTATGCTTCTGAAAATACAAGTACCAAAGTTCCTGCTCGCTTTAGTGGCGTATGACTTTAGTTTTTACCTCTCATTAATTATTGCACTTGAATCTATTAATAATAAAATCGTAAAAATGATAAAGAAAATTCGTTTATAAATATAATCGTAATTGAAAATGTACCTTACAAAGATAAAGGCGATATAAAAGTAAAAGATCTCGTATGTATTTATCAAAACGCTTTATTTTTCTCCAATTATTAAACAAACTTTGTTTTTATCTTAATTGCAAGTTAAAATTAAATATTAAAATATATCATTTTTTACTGTATTTTGAGAATACAAAATTTTATGCATTAGCGATCCATCTTTTGCAGACTTACTTGACCAGCTGCATTTATCTTCATTATACGAAGATTTTGATTGAATATTTAATTGCTCACGTTTATAGGTGTAAACCATATCTGTCAGCCAGTGTCTGTGGATAGTTGCAGTTGCTATGCTCTGTATTTTCTACAGTATTGCTTCAGTGCAGAAAATTCTGTTTTCTTAAGGCGGTTTGTACTACTCGGGTGATTTTACAGCAGTACTCTCGTATTAATATTATAACAATATTTATATACAATTTGTCCAATAAATTCATCAGGAACAACATCATTTCTTCCGTTATATAGTAATTCAGTGGAACGAAGTTCTAATATTGTATATCATCTTCCGATAAAATAAAAAATGTACCATAAAATGTTTGAACAGGCAGATTTAAAACTTGTCTTAATAAATCTTATTTGAATACTAATAAGATGTTAATTTTCCAAAAGTTAAATATTGTAACACTATTGTTACTACTATTATAACACTCATTAATTGTGTTATCATTGTTATTATTATTCTATGACTTGTGTTAATAGAATTTTTATTATGAAAAGGTTCCAAATATTACGTTACATGTTATTTTCAGGGGGAACCTTTTGCAAAAAAGTTTAAAATTTCTAATTAATTTAGTTATATATTAATAACGCAATCAAATATAAATTTACATCAATAAATAAGTTATACGCAAATATGTATACTACGTACACAAACATATAAGTTCATAAGAAAAGGGTTGTTAATTTTACCCCCACCCCATCCAAAAGGAAAGAAGAAGAAAAATTCAAACAAGGAGGATACATTAAAAAAGGTCTAGAAACATTGATCTAGAAGAACCAAATTAAGGTACAGATCTTATCAACCGAATGGGAAATCTCATATTTGTAAAATATAGCTAGTCATGTCAATATCAGCAAGTAATACATATATATTTATGTCACCTAATGAAGGTTTTCTTATGAACAAAGTTTTTTCATTATTTTTGTACAAACCGACACTAAGATTTTGCGCATGAAACACATAAAACTATATCACGCATAAATAACTTCCCTAGGACTAAAAATGGGCCAGTTTCTATCAACAATTAAACAGTAAATTGACTGATTAGTTTTAATAGACGGCAGATTTATTTGCCAGTCCGTCAACCGACATTATTAGTCAATGTCATAGGTAGTAGATTTAAGTGAAAATAAGGGAAACTTAGATTAATATTCTAATGTTAAATTATCTAATTCGTTTCATAGCCAGGTTTATTCTCTGCTCAAAGATTCTGCCGAGATTATTTGTTCAATACGTTGATTTTATAGGCTGACCGTATCTACTACTGTTTTGGTCGATTTTATCTGCATCTTCATCGATATATTTTTTAAGAGGAAGTAATAATATATTTGGGGCAAGTTAGTATTCACAAATTCTGTTATAGAATTAGAATGATAACTACAGGATTATGACAGAGATGTTTCCTTAAAAGAATATATAAAGATCTTCACTTACGAAATTTCGCAGCTTCAAGAAAGAAATCTCTCATGTTTTAAAAATGCTTTAAGTAGCATGAAAAAAAAAACTTCTGCTTAGTTTTTTGCCTTGTAACTTTATCAAACTTCATTGAACAACATCATGGGCAAACTTTATTTCCTTACTTTATCAGCATATTATCTATTAATTTTACTGTAAAACATTATTACTCTAACTGCCAAATTTCGGCTTCTTCTGTCAAATTTATAGCACAGCAACTTTGATTGATCATTCAAGTGAATTCATGATTATAATTAGGAGAGACAAATATTATTTCATATCCCCCCATAACACAAGACATCCTCAGGATATCCTATTTAAGTCGCAATGTACCGGGAAACAGTTAGGATATCCTGAGGATGTTGATTCTCAGATATCCTGAGTATCCTGCTCAAGTCAACATCCTGAGTATGCCCTGTTCAAGTCGCAATGTCCCGGGATATATGAAGATCTCCTGAGGGTGTTGATTTTCAGATATCCTGAGGGCTTCGTAAATCAACATCTTAAGGATCTCCTGTTCAAGTCGCAATGCCCCGGGATATATGAAGATCTCCTGAGGATGTTGTTTCTGAGATATCTTCAAGACTTTATCATTTATCATCCTGACGATGCACATACTGAATACTCCTGAAGATTTCTGTCGTCTAGCATACTGAGCATATTTATTGTCAGCCCATCTTAAGATGAGCTGAGAATTCAAAACTCAAATTTCCTAATACGAAAGCATACGCAAGCTCTATTTTTCTTTTTAAGAATTGTTTATTGAACTACATTTAGAAAATATATTTATATAGTAGCGGGGTTAGCCTTGCTATTTTTTTTATTAATTATAATCAGTCTTATCCTGATACTTTTGTTAATTTATGGCTGCAAGTAATCTGAAATGGGCTTTCAATGAATTAGCTACTCCTGAAATATTTCCTACGTTTATAAATAAAATACACGTAAGCATTTGTATTCATATAAGATCAATTATTTATATAATTGCTTTCATCTACTATAAATTATTAAAATCATAGGACTAATTGCTAATCAAACTTTAATTGATTATCTAGGTATCCACATATATTATTATTTTACAATTAATTCGTATGTTTAATTTTCGCACTTTTTTCTTCCTTAATAGCATTAAAAGTGCTCAATTTTTTTTAAATTTCAAATGCATTTTAATGTCTTGTGTTTCTTCAGTTGCTTGTCAAGAGAGTCAAGCACTCCAATAGTATCCCCCCTAGCGACTAGAACGAGTTTGAAGAGAGCCGAAGGGGTTATTCTTTAAATTCATTTAAAATAGTGTACTTTTTATGGAAGCTTATTTCTGAAACTATTAAAATAAAGTAACCTTGCACCACATGCAAATCAAATTATAAGAATCAAAATCTTACTCTATGGATATTTTAAGATTTTGATATCTTAAAATATCAAAGTTTACAGTACAATCAAATATAATATATAAAAATTTAATTGTTACGCTCATTTTTGTCTTGTATATGTTCGCTGCAAGTAAAACTCGAAATATTTTCAAATTTTTGTTGTTATTTCACAGTGCTTAGTGATCAAAGCACTTATGCAAATTATACGCACGTATTTTGAGTTTCATATTGAAAGTGTGTTTGAGAATAAATTCTAATTGCTACATAATATATTTTGTAAACATTATTTTAGATATTTTGCTAATATCTTTGAACTCAAACATTTTTTACGTTATAGGTTCGATCAGAAAATCTTTTACGAACTCATTTACCCTAAGAATGTACTATGCTTGGCCATGATGTACTATGCTTTAAGTAAATAATCCTTCAGGCTGCAGAGAATTAAACCCCCAAACTTTGGTAGTTCGACAAGATTCAGATTCTGGGGAACGAACTGGCTGCATAAGATTTTTCATATTTTTTCCCTATGTATAGCGCATAAATGAGCCAATCTCTCTTAAAAAGGGAAAGTTGTTAGTAATATTCTTTTCCTTTGTTAGACTGCCCTCGAGTGCTTTGCCACAGACCGATAAATCAGGCTAATCAAAAATTTTTTTTTAAATTTCCAATGGCTGGCACTAGCCATTAGAGGCAATGGCCACTGTTAAGGCCAGAAGCGGTTGTCACTTTATTATGAGGATAATAGGTGGGCCACCGTTGCCTTCTATGATGGTAAAATTTATCGAAGATTTTAGGGCAAAACTTATTACTGAAAGGATTTAGATCCAAAAATCGTTCCATTAGCTAGTTCTTGACATAGAAATAACTATACTTTGAAACTGCAAAAGAAAAAATACTTTTTGATCTCTTACACAATTATATTAGTAATGAATGATGCGCAGTAATAAGTAACAAGACTTTTTTTTTTAACTCACGAAATTTTAGTTTACAGAACGCAGTTAAAAACTAGTCTGTACGAGCCTTAACTTGCTTTACTTTTAGTTTATAAACAGAAGAATAATTCTATTGGGCTAAAAAATTTATTGCAGTTCCTTCGTTCATTTTCTGTTAAGTTCTTTAATAATGTCATTTAGTCTCTCAAAACGACTGAGGTAAAAAGCAACTTATTTTTTACCTCTCTGTAAGAGGAAAATGAGGTTCAAGAATGGGAAGAAGTAACTCAAACCTCACTTTGCTACCTCAGAAAGCTCTTTAGCCATACAAATATCCGGTCTTTGCTGAACAAAGAGCAAAAAAAATATATCTAGCACTCTCCAATCTTATACCTTATGCCGACAATGCTACATGACTTCTCATAATTTAACAATAATTAAATAACAGATTAAATAGATGTTCAAACTTTAAATTTAAAAAAAAATTATTTTTTAAATTAAACGCATCCTTTAAACTCAGCAGTTTTATTACTTTATTTTATGCTATAAATAACAATTGGAGTTAAAAATCTTAAATCTTTGTTTCCATTATTATCAATGTTTGTAAAACTGCCCCTTTTTTTCCTTCTGAGAAACTGAGCTCTGCTCAGAATGTTACACCTCTAAGCACTTTCTCTGTAGCCGATGCCCCAAGCAAATTTCTCTTTTGTTAATGTTTTTGTGGCAGATTTCCCTTTCTTTGTACCCCCTATATGGGAAACATCTCTTGTAGAGAACAAAGAAAGCAGAAACGGAAAGGTCATCTGAAATCTGAAGTCACTTTTGACGGAAAATGCCCCCCCCAACGGTGTTAATTGCTCCGTAACAGTGATATCCTTGAAGAACCGCACAAAGTGGAAAAGCACACGTATTTACTTTTTAATTTCTGGTATTCTACTGAAGCTTAAACGCTAACTTAAACGTTCCAAATTCTGTTCCAGTTAGGAGCTGACTTCACAAACAAGCGTTACAGAACGATTTCATTGAAAGAGTACAAAAAGTAAGTTTCAAAATTTTTCTGTATTCTACGATAACAATCAGAACTAAAAAATATCTCATATATCTAAAAGACAGATTTATAAGAGAAAAAAATCAACGTATATTATCGGATTCATCAGAAGATGAAGTAGCATTTAATTATGTAAAAATGCCTGCGCCGAATTTTCGCGCTAGCAAATATCTTTTAAGTTCCAGTTCAAACTGTGATTTGGAATATGAAACTCATTTAACTTGCACTTCGACCTATAACGCTTGTTTTAAAGTTGATAAGACAGGTACTGAATCTATTTCATTCGAACAGAAAAAGGAAATGAAAGATATTTCATACAATGTTTCAAATCACACTATTTGTGAGAACTCTTTTCTGGAATTCATGGAATGGAGCTTAAAATTCCAAATCAACCAGAATCTTTGAGTGCATTATTAAAAATTCTGAGAAATGATAAATGCTTTAACAATTTACTAAGTGATGTGCGTACACGCGTGAGCACTCGTTGGAATTCCTTTATAAAAAGAATGGGGAATGAAAACTATGAATACTTCGGCTTAGAAAATCAAATTAAAAAAAATGCGTAGCCTTCAAATTTTTCTCAGTTATCGTGTATAGAAATAGCAATAAATATTGATGGTTTATCCATGTTCAAATCAAATAATAATTAACTCTGCCTGATTGTGATGAATGTTATTTCTACTAGAAATGTATTTATCGTGGGTGCGTATAATGGTAGTTAAAAAACAAAAGCTAATGAATTTTTAAAAGAATTTACGGACGAAACTGTGAAATTATCTAACGAAGGTATTAACTTCGGAAATGCAAATAAAATAAAATTTTCTGTGAAATTTAGTGTATGTGACGCGTCAGCAAAATCATATATTTTAGATACTAAAGGTCATACTGGATATTCAAGTAGTTCGAAGTGCAATATTATTGGCAAGTATGTAAACAACAGGATACGTTTTCCAGAATCTATTTGTGAACTAAGTCAAAGTACCGATTTTTTTATGTCTCATGGAGAACTGACTGATGACGATTACCGCAACGATTATCCCATTTTAAGGAATATTCCAAATATAGAACTAATAAATATTCCATTAGACTTTATCCGTCTTGTATGCTTAACAACCCCCCCCCACAAAAATCTTAACAACCCCCCCCCCGAAAAAAAGTAGTACAAAAAATGATTACTATTTGGATAGGCGGAGGCAGCTTACAAGCACGATTACCACAAAAAAATGTTGAATTAATTTCAAAAGCTTTGACCAGTTTAAAGCCTTATGTACCAATTGAATTTGCAAGAAAACCAAGGACGCTAAAAGAATTGAAACATTGGAAAGCTACACTATACCGTCAATTTTTACTGTACACTGGCCCAGTTGTTTTAAAAGTAATTTTAAATAAAAATATATATGATCATTTTTTACTACTTCATATTTCAATTAGGTTCTTATCCGAAATACAAAATCAGACGGCAATTTATGAATACGCATAGTCTTTATTAAATCTCTTCGTAGTAAATTTTGGGCTTTATTGTGAAAAACAGTATATTTCTCATAATGTTCACGGCCTACTGCATATTTACGAAGGTCTAAAAATGTTTGGGCAGTTAGATAATTACAGTGAATTTAAATTTGAAAACTGTATGTGTTCTATAAAAAACCTGATCAGAAAATCTTCTGCTACATTACAGCAAATAGGAAGATGAACTCATGAATTGTTCAATCATATTGCAGCCATCAATACTGATTCAATCAACGTAACCGACTTAAGTTCAGAATTTCAAAATTTACACACATCTGATCCATTTCTTAAAGGTTATTAACTGCCAAATTATATTACTGAATTTTGAATACAAATTAACTGACGTCAGAACTTATTTTGTAAAGTAATTTAATTATGAATATATTGGAGAATTCAGGTTTGGGCTATTGAATGGTTAAAAATAATTTTTAATACTTTAAAGCAAAATTTTCTTTTCAATATTTTGCATTAATAATTCATTTTAAGTCCCTTACTCAGTTTTAGGTATATTTACAAATTATTAAATAAACTAAAAAAAATAAGTTACATAAATATTCTCAACATTTCTTATTTTCCATAGTAACCATAGAAGGAGGAATATAAATACGTTTTAGGTCATCACAACACCTTCGCACGCTTTTACTGGAATGTATGGAAGATTTTTGGGGATATACTGGGATGTGACATTAAGCAGTCAGGAGTATGTATTTAAGAGGTTAAACGGATATTCTGGACTATAATAACTAGTATTTCAAATCCTGATAACATCCCGTATGCTGTCGATGGAACCTAGATAGGATGTCCTAAGGATGTACTGGGATGTGGCATTAAGCACTCGGGAGGATGAGTTTAGGAGGAAACTGCGATATTGCAGGATGTCCTGAGGATGTAGTAAGTATGACTTTTAAATCCTAATAACATCCCATACGCTGCTGATGGGACCTAGATAGGATGTTCTGAGGGTATAATGGGATGAGTTTAGGAAGTTAGTGGGATATCGCGGGATGTCCTGAGGATGTAGTAAGTAGGACTGAAGATCCTAAAAACATCCCGTACGCGTCCTGAGGATGTGCGCATATCCCACGAGCAACATCCTCAGGATACAATGAGGATGTTTTTTTGCTATATGGGTCTGCTTCAAAAGACTGTATAAAATATTGTGTTGAAAAATCAACAAACTCTGCATTCATTGTGAGAGAGACTAACTGACAGGTTTTAAATCTGCGTTTTAATACCAGTAATATACTCACCAATAGGGCTATCATGAGGAAAATTTTGGAACATTGATTTTTACTGGTAATGTTTTTAGAGGTTTACTCCAGCAAAATATTAATGGTCAGAATTAGTGTTTTTAATTTATTAACATTAGCTCGCTTGACAACTATTTCAGTGAAACGAAAATAATCTTTGAGACTCGAGAAGTGCCGTTTGTTCTATACAACAAAACCACTCTAAATGCTTATGACAGACAATGAGAAACATTCATCTAGACCTAAGAGTTTCAAAGCGATGTTCTGTCCTATAAGGAGTGCGGAGAGAAATATGTATGTATACATAAGATAGTTTAGAGGAAATTCCTGAAACTTTGCTTTGAATTTAGTTTTAAGCAGCACAGAAAATGTTTCGTAATCGGTTACAAATTTATCGCTCCTGTTATGTCAAATAATACAGGAAATTAAAATTTGTAAATTCTTAAATTCATTACAGACGGATTTTGAAACTAAATCAATGACTCAAACATATAATTTGAAACTGAGTAATCTTTTAAGTGAAATAACTTCTGAGAGGTTATAATCAATTCATAATTCCCATTACAGTTTTTGATTAGTTTTCATAAAATAATAATCATTTAAAAAACATCTTTAAACTTGAAGGAAACGTCTGGTTCACTTTCTCTGACTTCTTATTTTGAAAATGGAATTGTTTTTATGTTTTCATACGCTTTATGGAAAAGAAGCTGGGAAACTCACATTTTGCACAATCCATCATTCGATGAAGTATTTTAAATGTATATATTAGTTTTTAAATCTGTTAAATAGGTTTGAAATTATTTATTTACGAAGTACTTCCATTACTTTCATTTTCAATAGCTAATATTTGCACCTGTTAAAACAATACAATCATCAACATTATAAGGAGTTTCTTAAGTTGACAAATGTTATATTTTTAGTAAACTAATTAATGTAAGCCTTTTAAATGAACACGTACAGATTATTATTTTGTAGCACAGCGTGTTTCTGTAGCCTCAGCGAAAAACAATAAAATTCGATTGCTCTTTTTTTCTGGACTATTTAGGATGCAGCAAAAGGAATACTTATCTTTTTTAGAATAAAAAACAGGAAGAGAAGGTTTGTTGGCGGTCTCAAAGATAAGTACAATCGTTGGCTTTTGAACTCTATTGGAAATACCTCTTCTTCCGTTTAGGAATTCAGAAAATAACAATGACATCTGAAGCCAAATACGTATGGGATAGTTTTCCACATAGTAGCCACATAGTTTTCAACACTGAGATGGTCCAGTCCTACAGGAACTCCATATATAGCTTCGGAACTAAAGGCATTGAAGCACTATTACAGACGATGAGACAAACGCCAAAAAATTGAAGACGTGAGTTTTGATACATCTAGGACTTGTACCGCTTCTATAATTTTATATTTGTGTTTATTTCATATGTGTGTGAGATACGTAATGAAATTAAATTTTTGTTTCAATAAATGTTTAGCATTTATTCATAATTTATTTGATTAATTTCAGGTTCTTCGCTGAGAGCCAAAAATATGGCTTCTGTAGGAGCCAAGTCATCCAATTATCATGTGAGAGCTCTGTATTCTTATCTGTCTAGTGGCGAACATCAACTGAGTTTTCATGAAGGTGACGTAATCGTCCTCATAGGTGAAAGGAATAAAGGGTGGCAGTATGGTGAAAATCTCAGGAATCACAGGTACATATGCTCAATAACTTTACAAAAATCATCTGTGTAACGTATTTGCTGTATCTAACTCATTCTAAAATATAAATATTTTTCGTGAATATAAATACCGGTTTGAACATCTTTCAACGTGGGAAAGAATGGCAAGACTATTAAAATTGAGTGCAGATAAACAGTATAATTTGGAAGATAAGCAATGTTATTTATTGTCCCAGAAGCGTATTCAGTGCCCGTAAACTATCGTCTTTTTCATCTGCAGTTAAGTAGTCTATTTCATACGCCAAAGGAATAGCTTGTTTCTCAGTTAGGAAAGCTTCTTTTCTGAGATCAACTGTTTTGCATGTTCTTGTGGAGAATGATTCAGGATTATGAATTCAGAGGGGGTAAAGGATAACGCAATTCCGATCTTAAAAATGACAATTTAATTAGTTAAAGTATAAAAGTTATTTATCCTTAATTATGTCTTTAGCATCACTTTTAATTCCAAGGACAAAAGTTCTTATTTTCTTTATATGCTTAATTTTACTAAATCAATTTATCTAACCTAATTTTTATGAATGTTTCTCCTTTAGGGTAGGATGGTTTCCTATTGCCTATACGGAACCTATACTAGATAGCTCAGAGAGTGAAGATCACAGGTGAATTGTTCTTTATTTTTTCCTGATACTTGTCTGTAATTTATCTGATACAGTGGAGTGCCACTGAATTACGGATAGATAGTATTATGCAAATATCATGGAGTCACTGCCTTTATTTCTTCGCATGTGAAGACACTGCTGTAGGATACATGTATTTGTTTGTAAAATTAAGAGAATTTGCTCATTATATCGAATTTCTGAAAGAGTAATGGCTAAATTTTAATTAAATTTGGTTAGAACATACACTTATAACAAAGAAAGAGGTATATCATTCAGAAATTATTTTACGCACGCAAGCACAAAGTGCAGGGATGTCCAAAATCCGCACTGTGATATAGAAATGAATATAATTTGAAATATGGTCCCCATTTTCATCCAAACAGATTGCTCAGTGGGACAGGAGGCGGCTGAGGATCCCAGCGGCATCGATCCCCCTCCTGCAGCAGGAGAGTTTAAAACACTGGAATGGTTCTAGGAGGGGAATGGTGAGATGAATCTGCTTTCCCGAGACCGTCGCAGACATGTTGTATAGTGTTAAAATCAGGAGGTCTGGTTGGCCAATCTATCTACCGAATATTCTCACTTTCCAGGTAATCGTCGACTGTCGTTGGATGAGCGTTGTCGTCCATTAATAAGAACCCAGAACAAACTGTGCCATTGAAAAATCGAATCTATGGTTTTAAGATCTCCTTTTATATCCCATAGCAGTCACACAGTATTTGTTAAACACATGCAGGGTTGTGCGCCCGTCGAACATAATGCCTGCCCAAACCATTACACTTACACCGTAATCACACAAACATAGTAATGATAATTTTTCCTGATGAGAGAGGGTGGCATCATGTTCCAGGCTCTCGCCAGATACTGGTACGCCTAAGAGTCAGTGTCCAGGCTTAATCTGGCCGCATCTGTAAAAAGCACGAAGCTAAACTGAAGTCTGCTCGAAGGCGCATGTTAGTTAGTTCTAAGCTCTGGTCTCCAGCCACATAGCAGGCGAAGACTGCCATATGGCTATGAGACGACATGCCAATCCACCACTAAACGAACGTTAAATAGAGAAACATAGCAAAGTAAATGGTTAAATAACGGAATATAACAAGCTTAATAAACATCTGGTAGTAAGTTCAGATCATACGATCGCACAAAACGATCACAGCAAACTCAAAAGAAAAAAACGGGTTATAAAAAAAATAAAATCACTACACCGAAAGCAGATACATACATTCCAAACACTCTCGGTGAAATCAGTATATAGAGTATAGTTTCCATTTCTATGTTTTTTCCTAAGTTTTAAATCCTTATAAGTTTTACTTTCAATTATTATTATTCAAATTTTCTTTATATTATCAAAATTCACCTTAAATTTATAAGTTTACTTCAGTCATATCTGTTTATGGCGCATGTTGTCTTCACCATATTAAATGCGCTGTCTTATGTGCTGCAGTGTACCAAACGCAAACAGCGGGTCTTTTGGCATACATCCCTATCTCGCGAAGCCTTCGGACAATTATATACCGAACATCTCTGGTTGCAGTAGCAGCATACTGCTCATGTGAGAGCTGTAAAGCTATAGTCGTCTTGTGCCATTGCGTTGAAAGGGCTAAATCACGATGCTCATTCGTCGTTGTGGATTTTGGTCAACCTTGTTCAGGTCTTCTCGATACGGATCCTCTGTCTTGAAACACGTCCACAAATTGCAGACGACACTGGGCGTTACACTCAACTCTGCAGCTAACTATGCTTCTTATTGACTTGTCTCTGATATATCGATAATTTTCCATCTCATTCCTTCATCCATAAGTTCATAGCTACTTGTTGTAGCTAACGCCTTATAAAATTTACCCTAGTCTTGCCAGAAACAAAACGAACGTTGTGAAGAATTACGAGCACGCAAGTCGCCGAAACCCGTTGGGTGCTTATATCCCCTCCACAATCACAGCTCCACAAATACGCGCGTATACCCTTTATGTATTCGAATCTGAATATTAGCATAATACTTAGACTGCATAATTAGTAACATTAGTTTAATACGTTTCGTAAAAACAGACATAATTTGCCAAATCTCTTAATTTTGCACACGAATGTACACAAATATAGTTAGATAGATAGATGGAAGTGTAACGTTTTTCTAAGAACTTGTATAAATAACATGATTTATTTAAACACAATCGAAGGTGATCGCGATTTAGACGGCATTGGTAAAAGACAAAAAATAAGTGCTCGAAGCAAGGATCCCTCAGCTTACAGAAATAGTTCGAGAACTGGTATTTTCTCTTTTGATGGCAAGTATAGTATAGCGAAAGTACACGGATTGTAAAAGAGAAAAGAATAATTGGAAAAACTGTAAAGTACACGCAGCCTTCAATAACTGTGATCTTTGGAGATTCAGCTGTATCTTTTCCATCCAGTGTCGCCAATGTTTAGCTCAAGTGACCGCCCAACATCGTAAGGGCTTCAAAAGCTGAAGATTCACGACTACCACTTCTTATTGCCCGCCTTCAGATTCAATGTCTTGCATGAGCCACAAAACCCCGTGAGTGGACCACTGATGATTGGAACCATATAATATGGAATGAGTCTTGATTCTGACTGCATCGCGTTAATATTAAACTAACACTGTAGTGCAAATAAAGCGATGGATCCAGCGTGCCACGTTGTAATTTTAAGATCATGTCACACAGAGTTGGTCTGCTTTCTATTGGAAATGTTTGATAGAGATAGTATTTGTATCGATACCTACTGCATCTATGCAGGTAGGTCTGCGCTTGATTAGTATTTACATCTCTTCATGGTTTCCACCACAAAGCTAGAAATGGAGTGTACCAGTAGGACAGAGAGCTGGAAATGGAGTGCACCAGCATCTAACACAGATCCCGGTCGGTTACCACTTTATTCCAGGAGCATTCCATAGAATCTTCTTTGCGCAAATCGCCTTCGAGGAACCCAAATTCAAATCTCAGTTAATATCTTTGGAATACTCTGAAAAAGGATATGCAAGCACATTATCCATTACCAAATTCTTTATTGATTTGTAGAAACTTCTGAACAACATTGTACAGACATTATCTCTGAAGTCAAAGATCTATTGAATCCATAGCTAACGTTTGTTACTTGCACCCATCAAAGCCATTTTGTGATCCCAAAACGCTGACCTATAATCATGGCAAAGATTGCTGCTAAAAAAAGATTTAATCCTCTAATTTGCTGAAATTTTCAAACCCCCTTTTTGCGGTAATGACGACACAAGTTTTTATAGTAAATGAGACAGGATCGCTACGACCTTGAAATGCCTATTTTAAAGTAGCGGGCAAGAGCAGTGAGGCAGCCATTAAAAAAGCCAAGAAAGAAGTATTTCGTTATAAGTCAAGTAATCCATAGTTTATGGCATTTCAGTGTATTGTATCCTTTATTTAATCAGAGACTTTATTTCAATATATTTGTACAAATCATATTAATGATGTGTTGCAATAGCATTATTTTTGCATGTAGCTTATAAATAAATAACGGTATATTATGAATAATTCTGGCTCTAGTTAATATTTTACAATTTATTTTCTTGTGATATATAGACGGAAACAGTTGATTTTGGAAACTGATATTGATTATGAGCAAAATAGAGGGCTGCACATATAATTGTAATAAAGCTGCAGAACTCAGCTGTAAGTAAACAAAGTTTATTCAGTTAAAGTACCTAGCCAAATGATAAATTTTAATTGATAATAAAAATGGTAGGATAAGAGATGAAGATATTTTTAAACTTTTAAAGACTTCCACTAGGTGCTGTATTTTTTAAATACCAGGTGTTATATTTTTTCATATATCTGAGCGATTTTTTCTAACGCAGTAACCTTTTATACAACTGCGTGTTTCAAAATTCCAAAGTAACTACATTACTTACATGCATAATTAATATTCAAAGATCAATAATCAATTGTATTATTTAGGATTATGTTTTGACTACATTTCCTAAATGACATTTCATGTTATTATTTTATTTAAAATTGACTGTAAATGTATTGAAAGATATAAATTAACAAGTTCGCAAGCCATTTATATCTTATTTAAAGCGTATAAGGAATTATTGGCTTCACTCTTGCATGCTGCTGGAGTGTAGAAAGTAGTACACAGATTGGAGAATCTGCAAAGTTGGAACTTCCGCAGCTCGAAACCCAGTATGAATAAAGTTGATTTATTACTTTTCCTGATCTAGAAAAAAATATTTATATAGTGGAATTTGAACTAAAATGTGGTGAATGATAACTCATCCTCACCTAGATCTAGCCTACTAGGTCTCGTGCGTTCTCCCAGCCGCACTTTAAGTAAGGAGGAATATTTTTACCCTTAGCAACTTTATGTTCTTTAATCAGTGCTATATAAAATGATAAAAATCTCTACCCTGCTGTTCATGATTTATTCTTTAACGTTGACGAATACGAGGAGTATAGATGACCAGGAAGAGATTGTAAGGTTTATCCTAATTTTATTAACAGTTATTTTAAGTTATGCAACATTCCTATCTATTCTAATTTCAGCTTGCAATTTCCTACCAGAATGTAAATTCAGAAGTGCAGTGAATGCAAATGAGTAAGAGTACTATTTAAGTCGATGTTTCGCCAACTTCGAGAGAGAGAGTTTCGCCGACTTCGAGATAGAGATTTTCCTGACTACTTTGCAATTTGGCTACGTCTCTCTTAGATACTACGCTCGGCCATACCTTAGGCCCTTGCTTGGCCTTGCCGATTTAATTAATACTTAGGGGCAACTACTTAGAAACTTGATAGCTTCGGCTATATCTTTCAGATAGCTTTAGTTAAGCTTAGTTTAGTTTAAATTCATAATCATTTAAGTTCAAGCCCAAGTGGAGGCTTTGTGTATACTCCGAGCTAAGAGTTGATGGTATTTATTCTGAGAAATAAAGGGCAGTTAACCCTTCTTAAGTCTTACGTGTTTATTCACACACTTAAGCGATTATTCGCTTGTTAGTGTTTGTGGGGTCTGAGATTGAACATTGGATTTAAATAAGTAAAACTCTACAAGATAAATGGATAACTGTGAAGATAATTAAATGCAAAAACTATTTTTATCTAGTGACAGGATACATATTACAGAAGTACTAGAAAGATTATTCATTTTTAACACTCAAACAATGTCTAATGACCTAGAAAAATTAGACTTCTGAATCCTTTTCGCGGAGTTTGAGAGATTCATTACCACTTGCAGTCACAATTAAAACAGCCTATACAGACAAATATAAGGAATCATCACATTCCCTTATGTGTACTTTCCTGATAAAAATGCTGATATACATTTAAAGCCAGCAAAGTAGGAAGATTAGAGGTGCGAATCCTGACGAGGGCATTGTTAAGTTTTCGTTTTTCCTTCTTGGGGAAAAATATTAATGTAACTACAAAGTAAAATTCCATTCTGCATTCCCCCTTTTCCTCCTTTTGATATCTCTAAACCCTACTTGTAATTTTACTTCATTCTACGTAGAAAGATTGCAAGAAAAAATGTCATTTGAATGTTTTCGAAAACTCGTGATTAATAGTTTAAGAACGGACTAGCATAGCTAGTTTAGCATAGTTTAAGAACGGACTAGCAATATATAGCTCTAGCATTGCAACAGTTTATGCCACTTGATACTTTTAATAAAGTGACAAAAACTCTCAATTTTAAATGGCTCAACTAGGAATAAACGAACTCTAATGGGAAAAGTATTTTCCGTTGTTTAAGAAGTTAAACAGAAATATCATTCCTCGTACAGTCCAAATTACCCGAGTCATTGTTAATTAAATGTGTCAAAGACTGCATACAAATATCCTCTCTTTATATTGCATTTACTCATTGTGCGCTATGAGGCGGATCTGTGTTTAGGGGGTCCCAACTCCCTAAATACAGATCCCAAAATACAGAAATTGAGGAGAAAATAACCCTCGAACTCGCTCCCTGTATCGTGCAGGTAGAATGGCGACTGGTCTTCGACATACTTTCGCCCTACTTCTTATAGTCATAAGACAGTAAGACAAAGAAAGACCTTTTCCATGAACGATGAGCGATAGCCGACGAAGCCACGGTATGCGATTGGAGCCCTAAAAGTGGGGTTCGAACGTTTTAAGTCAAAATCGCTGACAATTCACGGAGATATTTAGTTTTTTGAATCATAAAACATGAAAAATCCACTATTCCCTCACTGGAATTCGAACAGCAGATCTTCCATCCTGCTAACTGAATTACTCACACTACTAAAGTTTGCAGAGGGAATATGTTATTTTTATTTACGTTATGCAAGTTAATTTCTTGAGTACATATTATTAGAAGATACTTTTAGGTAAGAAAAACATTTTTGCTGAAATTTTGGTGGCAGGAAGGAATACCAGAAATTCAAAATTTATATGGCCTCTAAAACTGACATATTCTCCATTCTTTTTCTTTGGTGAAAGTGACTTAATTCATATCATTCTGATAATTTTTTCTGTGCCGATGTTTTGCATTAGAAAGCATACTCTCTTTTAATTATCAAATAATGTAAAAAGCACCTTTCTAATTAGAACTCTATAGATATCCCGTGCAAAGTTTAAGTTTGGTATATTTTCATTAAAATTTATCGTAATAAAAGCTCACATAATTTGATTCAACAACAAATTAAGAGCCTATCACCCATTATTCAAGAGATATTTAATTTGGTAATTTATTTCAAATTTAATAATGGTGAAGCTCGTCCCTTGATATAATGAATTTGAAAAAAACCTGTGTATATGATAAAATGATCTTTAAAGCCTTTAGACATTTTATGCATAACAAGGAAAAACGAGCATGCAGTTTGCAAGCACTTAATCAATGTGCTGAAATTTTCTGCTTATTATCCCAGTCATATATTTAATTGAGTAACCTGCCATTTCCTGCCATTCGTCTTCGGAAAGGAAGGAAATTGAAAGTCTAAATTTAAACCAGGAATTTTTTATCATGAACAAATAGACATTACAATACTGTTCTGCTTTAATTTTATTCATAGATTTAGCAAAGAGGCTTTGTTAACTTATATTACCTGTTTGTAAATCATGCCTGTTTCCTTACGACGCATATTTCGCGATTTAGATTTTCGCATTACCTTCATATAATTCTTGGGTTCACAAAAACGGAATTACGGAACACCAGTATGTTTTGCATAAGCTACTGATTTTTGCGTCAGTATTTTAATATTTAACTTTATTATTAGTTTTGGTAACTAGAATTTATACTGGAACAAGCACACTTCCTGTAGTATTTATATATTGTAAAACGCTTTTGAAAATTAAAAACGTCTTTACCACAGTATTTTCTAATTTTCGCTTATTACATTACGTAATGTTGATAAGCCGTATAACCACGTTACTGGGCAAATACTGTCATTACGTGAAATATAAAGACTTTATTTTACTTTCAGTAATATTTCTCTGTTCAAAATCATGTCGAGTGTGGTAAATTTGTAATACTTGAATATCACACTAGAAGTCTCCTCTGTATGGAAAAAAAAGCACATCAAATCATATAATACAAAATAATGTCGTTCGCTTTGTAGTACAAACAGAATCATGTATCATTCAATCAAAAGATGTGCCACCGCATTTTAAGCAAAGAAGCTTGTTTTTTGCCATCAGAAACAAACTCCTGATCAACATACAATTTTTTGGCACATAGCTCCTTCTCTATCACAATGTCCTCTCTTATCAAGGTGGTTCAATAGGGAAAAAAATGGTTTCTGACAAGTCAAGCGATCCAAAATGATGCGAATGCCTTTCTTTAGAAGCTATCAAAGTAAATATTGCAGCAACACTTATTAGGATATAAGGGGCTCTGGAGCGTGCTATAATGGATTGCTTGTTTCGAATGTGAATACATACAAAATTTTAACGTTAAAAACAGAACTGCTTTTGAAGCATTTTATAAGAATTTCAGAAATGTTTTATGCAGGAGTATCTTAATTTATAACATAACCCGTTGAATATTTACAGCATTTATGAACTTTAACATATCCAAAATTCTTTACTTTAATTAGTTTCCATACTATACTTATTTAATTTGATACAGAATTGCTTACTTTTTAAGTACTTCTTGTTAAATTTATAAGGTACTTTCTCCCTTCTTTTCGCATGCCTTCGTGGACATTATAAGCATACTCGACGCGTATTCGAAAGGTCTAGGCTTCGAGTCTCGGCGAGGTTAATGCACATTTTTCACGCCTTCTGCTTCAAAAAATTTAATGACTCTACAGTGGCGCACGAACTAAAAGTTAGTGAACGATAATTCGTCACTACCAGGGTTTGGTGATTGGGTCTCCTGATCTCCAGTCACCCTTTAAAAAGGAGAGTATATAATGTATTTTATCCCTCCTTTCCACATAACTTCATGGTGTAACTAGAAGCATACTCGACGCTTTTCCGAGAGGTCCAGGGTTCGAGTCCCGGCGAGCGCACTGCTCATTTCTCACGTCTCCAGCTTCAAAAAAACCTTATGACTCTACAGGTTTCTGCAGTTTATTTTCAGAAGTACTAATTTTGTTGTTTCTAAGCCGAACAACTCACTCAAAGTACCTATTCAGATCTGAGATTTGCATCTTTATTTAATGTCAGGGAATGAACAGGCAGTGATTATTTCATCAGACGAAAAATGGGAGGAAACTGAAAAAAAAAATTTGAAAACCCTACGATAAGTAATTGAATTCGATATTGGTTTTGAATATATGAAATTGTTACTAAGATACAAAAATGACAGAACTGTGTCCGAAATTAGAAAATATTTTTTGTAATATAAAATACCGATTTGTGTAAAAGAGAATGTAAAATTATGTGTTCTTAAACACATTTAAGCTTATCTCTGCAACCCATTTTAAAACAATAATTATTCCAATTTAATTAATAACCAATTAAAAAGATTCTTCCGCATTACTCCCGTCACAATTAAAAAGGAAACTATCCATTCGTATATTTATCTATCGAAACGCCCGACCAAACAAAGAGCAGAAGAAATAAAGACATCATCTCAAAAATAAATGTACTCTTTAACAATTTTCTGCGATAAAAGCGACTTAAGAAGCCCATCCTTTTTACTCGATAACTTTCCCTTAATTAGCAGCTGATAAATTCTAGCTCGTTTCTCGTTTTAATTGATCGCGTGCTTACGTTAGAAACTGAGCAAGCCATAAACAATGAAGGGGAATCTTCCACTGAAATCATATTTAAGGGACTTCGAACGAATACCGAAAATAATTATTCTTCTGAGCAATTACTGATGTTATTGCAGCTCCCAGTCCTAGCTATGATTACAACCATAAATTGAAATAGTGTGAGAAAAGCGAAAATTGATTTTCTGTAGCATAATGGAGGAAGTGAGCTCATGATAAATTGTTTACCAGAAATTTCGTCGTGACATGAAAACTGTTGGTATTTTCTTTGCATTCAATGTTTTTTTTAACGAAAGATAATCTGTCTTATAGTGACAGGTCAATTAAACGAAATGATAATTTAAATTGAAAACATTTGTTAGCTTGCCCAAGACTAAAACCTGGTTCTCCAGGAATAAAAAGGAAATTATATACTTTACAGCATGCTCATTAAAATTTTCAACCTTCTCTTCATGCACTTTATTATATATCATTGAATGTTATTTCAGTTAGTGTTTGGTCTCCCAAATAAATATGAAGATAATAAAGAAAACGTCTTCCCTTACAGCAACTTTAACACGATAAAAGTGAGAAATTGCAGAAAATGCAATTAAGAAGTACCAATGATATGACAAAATTCTAAAACCACGAGAAATTGTTGCAGACTGAGTTTCAAAAATCGCCAGCTGCCGAAGGAAATCGGGTTTTTTAAAAGCATAATAAATTTTGAAACGCTTTCACAAACATCGCGAATATAGAAATAAATGTTTCGCCCAAGCCCATCACATTTAAGCAGGTAATTTCTCAGTTTCCATTTCAGTTATTTACAAATTTCCAGCTATTATCTACACGGATCCGAATGCTAAAACGTAATAAATTAACTGTATATATATGTGTGTGTGTAATTCCTGCATTAAAAATAAAGTAAAATTAATTTTTGCTATGTATAAAATATAATGCAAAATGCAAGGGACGTAATCGCAAATATACAATAAAGTGAAATATAAGAAGATCTTTGTACGTTAAATTGGTTAGTGACATTAAAAATAAAAAGTAATATTTCAACTAACGTTATAATCTAGTTTGCATGTGACTAAACCGTAGAACTGCTAACAATAGCGTATTTTGTATTATGGAATAAATTATGGAAAAAAATTTAAGTGAATTTAAATGTTAATTATTTACAAACATAAAAAATTTCTGTGTTATACCTTGCATTGTTGCTTGAAATTTTAATATAACATCAGCATGGGAGTTCCATGGGATATTTTTTAGCCTCATAAAAATAAAAATATTGTGATAGCAAGAAATTATTTTTTAAGCTTTATGAATTTAAAAGTTTCGTATAATTAAAAAAAATCCCTATTATAGTTTATTTTTAGAGCGGTAAAGTAATAAACAAAGCAATTATTGTCATTGAGGATGTGGAAAAGTTTCCCTTCTCATCAACATAGCAATAAGTATCCATGATGTTATTTTTTAACGTCTTTCGGTCTAGCTGCTGTCGTTAATTCATATTAAATTCATTTACATTTCTATGTGATTTAGAAATTCGATTTCATCATCAATTTAAATCATTGGCTGTTAGAGATGAAGAATCACATTTTTTAACTTAAAAATCCGTCATTATTAACTAAGGTTAAAATATATCTAAAATAAAATCAGGATAGAAACGGCAGACAAACTTTATTTGGAAAATTATTTTTCGATCTATTCGGTGGTGTTATGTTAAAGAACATGCGATGCTTAGTTTGACTCTTAAATAAGGATAGATGAGAAATTTTAGTATAGAATGAAAAAAATAATTTATATATAATTTTGAGATATATGTTTGTTAAAACTTTAAAGCTGATCGAATAGATATAAGTGAAAATTATCTTCAAGGGTTGATCTAAACAAGCATAAAATCCAAGCTAACTAGAAACCTGAAAGTCACAAGATACAATGCAAAACTGGTGAAAATAATCACAAAAATTTAGATAAATATTTTAAATACTAGTAAAAATAATCGAAAAAATTTTAATAAATATTTAATGCATAGTACATATACTTATGTATAAACTCAATATATATGCAGAAAAGGATTATAGAAGTTTTTACGAATATATAATTTGAATAATATATATTGTCATGGTACCTATTCAAATAACTAAAGGTTCAATAATAGACACACACATTCATGAGGGAATGTCATCTAGAAATTATTTAAGTAGAATAAATGCTCGTTAAAATGTATTTAAGTCTACGAAATTGGAATACAAGGGAATTTCAGTCTAAATATCTATTAGGTCTAACGTTAAACGTTTTCGATGGCTACCACTGCAAATAAATACTTCATAATTTCTGCTTTTTTGTCTCTAAAGACAGTTTTTTAACATTTAATTTGGGATAAATGTTTGTGATTTTTATAAATTATTTAATTCATGTTTTGATGTACATGTTTGCTATCATTTTAATTTCAAATTACTCTTCCTTCGAGTTTTCTAACGAAGTAAAACACATAAAAAAACACGGGATTGTGATATAACAGCAGGTTAAATTACACTTTCATTAGACACTGATATCTTATTCGAGTGCTGTATAAATATGATTGCAAATCAAATAAAAATTTATGATTACTTTTACTGCCAATATAATTTTTTGCTTTGCTTTAGGCACTTTATAATGAACTTTTAGATTGTGTTGCTGGCTACCATATGTAACTTGAATCATTTCAACTACATGTTTTAGGTTTAAAAGTTAAATTATAAAAATTATACAGTCACATTTCAAATGCCCGTCATTTCAGATATAAACTGAAAACATTTAATGCTGGCATTATATTTAAGGAGCACTTTTTTGTAAGATTATAGCTCGTTTTTAGGTAATGTAAGTTTAAAACTCTTGTTACATTTCCGGTAGAGTAGTTCCAAATCTGTTACATCAAAAATCAAAGCATAAAGCTTTACTTTCCTGGACATCCACTTCATCCCACTTCATCCTTTAAACCAACACTGACCGGTAGGTTAATAAGAAAGGGAAGTATGTTAGCAATTTAATATATTAAATGATTTTGATGACTAGGAATTTTCAAAGGTTATCCATAGTTAGCATTTTACTCATGTCAGAGTAGCTTTATCAAGCAACCGTAAATTCTGGATTTAAGGCACTCTGATTTCTCCTGCCATTTACACATTAAATATTTTACACTGCCACTAAAATACGACAGATTTTCAAATATAAACAGGAATTTATTGCCTAAACAATAAACCGACTCGTATACTAATATTCTGTACATGTACATTCATTTGCAACTGAATTGCACTTGTTTCGGCACCTAAGAAGTCTCTTAATTCAATAACAATATATCTTTTGACTGCATGCTGACACATTCGTGCAAAGTGCAATACTCTTCTCATTACATTAATTCCTTTGGTACTGCATGCTCGTTTATTTTCATTCTGGATTGAAGCAGTGCATACATACTTCATTATAAGTTTAATATAAGACATGTTTCAAGCATTCTTTTACGCTGCACGTGTTTAAGCATGATAGGATGAGAAAACTTCCTTCATATTGCCAAATTTAATATGATCTTTAACAGGTGTTTCCATAAATCCTTATTTTTAATTTCCTTAGCGATTTATCTGGCAGGGTTTCTCCGATGAACTAGAATTAATGCATCAAGGGCAGCCAACTTAACGTCATAGATTGTGGCTTCCGAGCATGTGGTTTATTTTCACCTCTCATATCGCCATCTATATAAGATGCGCACTAATGATAAACTCTAGAATAAGAGAGACAATCAGTTTCAAGCTAAATAGTTTAGAATAAATCTGAAACACTTGTTTCGGAATCTGAAACATTTAATCTGAAACATTTATTCGGAGTGGATTAGGTTTGTTTCGGAACATAAAACGTCAGAAATGTGCAATGTGTCACTGGGTTTGGAATTCCGGACCTTTTTATTCCTAGCTACGTACTTCCAATTGGACAAGGAAGGAGAAAATTCCCTTATATTCTCTCCCACTTAAAAGGCGACTGGGAAGCTGAGGAACTCATTTGCCAAATCCAGGTGGCGACGAGTTTTCGTCAACCCTATTTTACTTTAGGCGCTACTTATATAGCAATTTAGAATAATTTTGAAACCAGAAAGAGTTTAAAATAAGCTCTCGCTAAAATTCAAACTCCGAACCCCTGATTGGTAGCCAGGCATGCTTTCAGTTGCACCACGAAGGCATGTCTACACAACACTGTTTTCAGCCCCTGCTGCGATATGTTGATCAGAGCTAACAAGGAGGATCAAAAGAGAAATTAGCCCTTCCGCTGATAACTCTATATTATGTTTCTTCAGTGAGTCTTGATTGCATTGGGATATTTACAAAAGCGTAAAAATTTCTGTTTATATCTGAACGTCCGTCTACGTATTATAATTGCTCTTTGGAATAGCTTTTCAATTTCTGTGAACTCTTCTTTTCCAGTAGCAGCAGTCCAGACCGAAGCCAGTGGGGTGAAAAATCAGACGCGAGAGGTTTTCCTAGCGTAGGAGGCTCACCCCTATCCAGAAGTCCAAGAAGACCCTCCAGCAGCTACACCCTCAGTGCGCATGCCATGTGCCCCGAACAGGACACCGTACCGTCTCTGGTTCCATGCGGTCCCAAAAACAACAGACCTCATTCCACGTTCACAGACAGCCCTCTCTTTACAGCCAAGGAACTAATACCAAAGGTAGGGTCTAACTTTTGAAAGAACTGTAAAAAGAACAATATTAATGCTACAGGTAGAATTAGTGGATTTCTTTCTTTTCCGCCAAATGTCGGCAATGCAATTTGAATATGAAAACTGAATGAAGTTCAAAGAAACTCACAAAATGTAATATGAATGGTCGTTTCCTTAATCACATATCCTGTAAGGATTGCTGTTTCTTCTGGTTGATTTTGCAAACATAACTGGAGTCCTAAGTCAGAACAGGGAGCTTACTCAGAGCTATGTTCGTGCGTATGTGGAAAATAAACAAAGAGGGTTAAATTTACCCTTTATTCTCACAGCGTACAGGTGACCAATACTTCTAGAACGTAGAAAATAAGAAAATAAACTAACTTAATAGGAATTGAGATGCTTTACAGAGACTAGTAACTCGAAGATTGGCCCTTCAATACTATGTATGTAGTGAGCAGGATGCAAAGACTACAGTACGTCTTCGAATATCAGCGATAACTAAATTCTGGCCTTAAAGGCAGACAACGAAAATCACACGCGTGGTAAAGGCCGCGAGAAATCTCTCTTTCACTCCACTCTTGGCTAAAAGGCCATGTCTTAAATACTTCTAAAGTTTGCAACCTCATTTGCATACGCTAAATCTATTCGCGCTAATTCTGGCCGAAAATGGAAAATAAGAGAGGATAGTACAGGTTTAAAATAAAATAAACGTTAGTAGAACTTAAAATACTTACAACCCTTGGTATTTAACGCATGAAGGCTAGTTAAGTACTATATTGTTACTTTTATAAGAAAGAAAAGGAGACTAAGTTTGGGATTAAAATATAAAATAGAAGAAGCAAAAACAACAAAAGACGCCTTCCGCATACGTTCAATAAAAACAGTCAAATGCTTTTGCACTCGTAAGTTGTCGTAAGTTACTTTTTTTCCAATATTTTAAATTTCTTTATTTGTTAAGTTAGGTTTGTTAAGTTAGGTATTTGTTAAGTTAGGTATGAAATTTTCTTTTATCAATTATGCACAAGTGAATACAAAATATGATAATGATGTGCATCACAGGCAGTAACGGCAGACATTGCCTTCAGTTCTGGGAAAGAAGACATTATTTTCACTGATCGAATCACTGGTGTTTCTGACAAACATAAAATGTAGAAAGTGAATTACTTCGCATATTTAAATGAAGTTCTTCTTAGGTTTAATTTTATATATTCGCTAGTGAAAAAAATATAGACTAATATTTACCATCTTATACCATGTAAGATTAATTTTTCATTACTACGTTATTTTTATGTCAATCCAGTCCCTCTTTTCTATGGTTTGTATCATCCTCATCAGAAATTCAAATTACTTAGGATTTAAATAGCTAGCAAAAATTGGGAGAAAGAGTTTGGAAATGCACCAAGTGTGCCTTTTGATAGTGTGCCATTCGATACTGAGTTTAGAGATCGCGTTTAAATATAACAGCTGTGTCCATAGGTATTAAATCTATTACCAGTTTTGTATATATTTAAACTGTTTATATTCCAAGACTCATCAAAAACGGACGGCGATTTATTTGTTAAATTTTTATTTATATCTACAGTTCTTAGTGAATAAGCTTTGAGTTTGCCTTTATTTCTATTCATTAATATTCTAGACGCCAGGGTAAAGACATTAAGTCATCTATAGTATAGTAAGACTAAACTGTTAGTAAGTTTAGAATAAATTAAGTTTAATTGGATAACCCAATACGAGAAGTATAGTTTATGAAGGAATTTAAGGAAAGTAATTGACATAAATTTATACCTATTGTAACTTATACATAGATTATAAATGTATTATACATATTGTCACTGATAAGACGTTTAACTAACTACAAATTTTCTGTTGTTAAACCCAACACAGCTGAAAATTTTGCGATTCATCACCTCTGCTTAGCTACGAATGCATAAAACGAAACTCGATGTAAAAGTTTAACACAGAATTTTACGAGCCATTACTTAATGTAACACAACTAGTAGCAACAAAATAAATGCTGCTGCTTCTCACTGATATCAGTTGCAGCGGTTGGCTGCTAAACTTCAGTTATGACATAATTAAAAGCAAATCCTATTTAGTTACTTGACTTTAAAAGATATGCAACGAGCATATATTTTAAAAGCAGAGAGACACTCAGTTCCAAATTTGAAAGTTTTGAATAAATTTGAAACCATTTTTTGCAGAGTGAATTAGGTTTATTTGGGGACAGGAAACGTGAGAAATGGGCAGTTTCCTCACCAAGGTTCGAATTCCGGATATCTTTGTTGCTGCCCGGATGTGCTTCGAATTATATCGCGAAGGCAGGCACAAACAAGAAGTAAACTCCATTGCTTTTTCTCCCATTTCAAAGGCGGCCACGAATGCGAGGAACCAGTTGCCAGCTAGCTGGTGACGAATTATTGTCCACCTCATTTTACCAAGGCACTACTTGCACATCAATGTGGAATAATTTTTAAACCAATAAACATGAAAAATGGATAATGAATGAGCAGACGAAAAGAGCCAGGTAACTTTCTGATACCGGCTAACCTTCGGTTGTTTCTAAATTTATGCTCTGCATGCGGGTTCCTTTCAGTAAGCTGCAAGGCAACGGATACACTGAGTCCTCTTAATGTTACGGGCCCACCAGCGGCCGAGCGGTTAAGACGCTGAACACTGGTAGTTCGGTCCGAGGTTCGAATCCCGCGAACGGGCTGGCTGCATGGGCGTTTTCGTGGTTTTCCCCATCTGTAACGTGTATACGAGCCAGTTTCCCTTAGAAAGTCCTCCACGAAGGCATCCCTCCCTTTAGGCAGACAGCCCTCGTGTGCTTTGCCATAATTGAATAACCTAACCTAACCTCTTAAGGTTACATTCTTAAGAGCTTCGCCGCTTGCCTTGCAATTGGCATAAACCTCTCATGTGGGCAAGTAAATTTTAAACAATTGCAGTTTTGAATGTTACATGTATATACTTTTGGAATATTTATATTTAAAAAAATATTCTGATTTTATATGAATGTAAATAAATAACAAAACCATTTTTCGCAATATTTCTTAAAAATGACACAATTTTTAGATCCATTGATTAGATCCATGTTAAAGTTAGTTTTCGAATAATGTGTTCTCTGTGCTTGAGGTTTCAAAACAAAATTTAGGTAGCTAAATAATATTTTAATCATAAAAAATAGTCTCATTAATGAGCACTCTAAGAGAAGGTTCTCTAGCTGGCGACTCGGTGCGAATACATTTCTATTAAAGTTTTTGTTTTAAATACGGTATCGCTAAGCTTTCAAGATTTTAGTATGTGAAGTCCGAGTTTATTTTATTTTAATTACCATTAAAAATGAACGTGAACAATGCACCAGAAAATCTGTAAAACAAAGTAATCAACTTAGAATGTGATATAAATCTTATTCAAAGGTCTGAAGACAGAGATCTGGTTAACCTTTTTACGTACTTGTCAAAATATAAATAAACTAGTTAATATTTGCACTTAGAATAATCGTTTTTTTTTGGGAGTGCATTTATATGTGAGCAACGTTTTACAGTAGAAAATTAAGGAGAAAAGAATCGGATTGACCGATAAATGTCTGCAGTTCGTAATAAAGAAGATAATTACTAGTAACTTCTCTCCATGGTTACAAACGTTATAAGAAATTCAAATGCAATCAAATGTCAAGTTATAATTATATAGTAACAAGTTTACATTATATACATGCAAGCATACGCATTTTATTTATGTGTTGAAGAGAAATTATATAAATAAGAGAAAGAGACTAAGTTTTTATTATTATCTTGAAGTTTTATTCCACTTGGAAAATTTTCTAAGATAACTTTAAAATTTTCATAATTTATTTATTTTCAGTTTAAAGTAATTTATTTAATAATTAATTAAACATACGAGAATTATATTAGTATACATACGAGAGTATGTATATTAGTATACATACATATATTTCAAATAATGTCAGTCTTAAATTTAGTATTTAGCTGTTTAAATAGCAAAAGGTAAACAACAAAAATGTTTTGCAGATTGTATGCTTTGATAAGCATTTAGTTAAATATTTTCTATTTTGTTGATAAAAAAAATTTTATTTTGTTAAAAAAAGATTCTGGGCCTTCAGCAGTTTTTATATCAGACATTCTATCAGTATGTAACTCGAATTTGAGACCGCAGCTTTAAGGACATTTTCCATTTCTGTAGAGATAAGATATAGTATTAGATACAGTATTAGACTTAATACGAAGATGCGCCTTTTGATAAATCCAGTTTTAACTGTTATCAATCGAAATTTTAACTTTTTTATCTGGTTTGCACTTTTGCTTTTGAAAACTGTACTTAGTAAAATTTCTCATGCTAACTTATTCACCCTTTTTTTAGTTGACGAGAAATATAATGTTTTATCTAAATTTATAATCTTCTATTGTTTTGAAACTTAATATCCTATTTCAAAAGTTATACTTAATGCTATGTGGGAATTTTATGCATATTATACTGACGATAGTAAGTTACATAAATATACAAAATATTTTTAAATAACGCGGTTTTAGGTAAATGCACCAAAAAGGGAAAAAAATAATTTTTTAGCTATCAAAATACCATATTCTTAGCAAGAGATGACTAAAAATAAAATCTCGAGTCTGCTAACAAAGAAAGGATTTAAATCAAAATTTCTAGAGAGACATTCAAGTGACCTGAATATAATTATTCGTATACGCACTATTTGTATAATGTCATATATGTTCTTCACTAAAATTCTAATTAAAAAAATTCCAGTAAAATAATTAATGTCCGAGTACAATGAATGTCTTAGTTCAGTTAACATCCTAGTACAATAAATACCCTAGTACCGTCATGAACAATTAATGCTCTAGTTCAATTGCTTCTTTAGAACAATTAATACTTGAGAATAATTACTATGCTAATACAGTGCATTTAGTGTCCTAGTATATAATGCCTTAATTCAAAGACGTACAATTAATATCCTCGTCCAGTTACTGCCCTAGAACATATATGTAGAGTTAATGCCCTATTACAATAATTATAAGTGCTCCAAAATTTTATTTTTACTCAGACATAACCAAAAATATTATGACAGCTATTTTTTTAAACATTTTGTTGCACTCAACTTAAATCGTAGAATTTAAAACGTTTTGAAAACTTATGTTTACTTTTTAATCTATAGTACCCGGGAATATTTAATTGCACGTGATATTACTTTTCTCCACCCAAGCCTAAAAATGCTGCTTCTTATTTAATGGCGTATATTTATATACCACTTATTTGAATTGCTTCCTCATTTAGTTATACGGCCTTTAATTTCATTAAAAACATGCAAATGTTGTAATGAAGTATCAATGCTTTCAATTAAAAATTATAATGAAGTATTAGCATTTTCAATTAAAAGATTCGTGTCATTGTTAGCAACTGCACAATAGCCACAATATAGTAGAATAAATTTTGGAAAATTGTGAAAAGTCGGTGAAATATGTTAGAAACTCTGATCCAACCCCATTTTTAAGATTTACTTTCACTCCATCCAGTGGTGTAAAGCTAGAAATTCTACGATGGTTAATATCACTAATTCGTTAAATGAGGATACGAGAAAAAAGCTCGAGAAATAAAATAAATATACAAAGAAATCTGGAAAAAGTAGTGCAAAATATGGATTTGTTATAAAATTACGCAAGGGTGAAAATTTTCAAAAAATCGGTTTTGTAGGAAGTGGTCAAAAATGAACTTCGAGATTTGATCCAAACAAATTTAAGTAAAATAGTATAACAAAACAATAACTTATAAACAAAACGATCCCCCACCCCACTATTTAAGCAATTAACATAAATTTCTTAGCTAACCTTGTAAGGTTTCTCCTTCAATCTCTTAACTCTCTTCGTGAGCATCAACTGTGAAACCTTATGTGGAGGACAGTGAGCAGATCTAGGCTATGTCCTTTAGTGTTGAAGAACTACAAAGTCAGAAGCAGGGTTTAAAAGTGACCCTTTAATTCAAATCTTTACAACTCTTCAAATTGAGAGTAAGCCACTACTTGGGCTGAACTAAAATAATATAAAAATAAAGTGTGTTAACAAATTCAATTCCCTAACTTAATTCTACGTAGGACGGCGAGGGAAGCTTACTCTTAGTGAAATGCAACAATGCGAATTTCACTAGCAAACACTAGTAATTGCAAATGCCTATAAAGGCGAACTTTCAGTAGATAGAGGAAATCTTGGCGCGCACAGCCTTACGGCGATAAATCCAAGGCACTGTCTTTCCCTTCGTTAACTCCTGCCTTTTAACTGCTAACAGATATATGCGATTTGCATAAATATCTCACTCGCGCTAAATTCGGGCAGCAACTGAAACTTTGAGAATTCGATAGGAAAGTTCAAACTAAAAATAATTTGGTTAATTAAAATAATGAATGCTACAACCTGCAAAATGATCTGATTTGCTGATATCTTTAAACCAAAGAAATAAAATTTAATGCGTTTCAAATACATCGCTTTAAACTTACAGCTTTTCATTTATAGACCAGAAAAAATCAATAAAGTCATTTATCTCCTTTCATATAAATTGCTGTTCGCTGAAAAAAATTAATGTTCAAATTCTGACGTCCCTTTTTTTTCTACACTGCGTTATAAACTCGTAAATTACTCTTCAATCTTTAGATGAATCTCTATTAAACATGGAAAAAAAATTCCACGCGAATTTACCTGGGATTGCAAATTAAAATACAAACATCTATCCATTTTCTAAACTCAGTAAAAAAGTCTTTAACCGAACCCCATTTGTTATATCCTAAGTCATATGATATTTTTCCCGAAACAAGCGAATTCGATCTATCCTGCATGAGCCGCTTTAAAGCCATTTTAATGTACAACTTGACATCACACAGAAATCCTGTTTCGCTTAAATGAGTTGTACAGTTTGTAGTAAGCTCTCGCGTTAAGCGCTTAATAGCCGTTTTCGAGGGACCGGGATCTTGTTATAGCCTTTAACAAGACTCTGATTGCCCTGGTATCGCCATGCCCGTACACTGGGGAGGGAGGAAGGTTACATTTTGGGAGGGAAGAGGATTAAATTACAAGAGCAAGCATTTTCTGCTAATTAAGGAAAGTTATACCGGACGCCTAGACGTGATAAAAGTGATCTATTAAAAGTGGAACTTAAGGGAAAAGACTTGAGCTGCTTTCTCTGTGAAGGAAGATATTTTTTAAAGACCAAAAACTTGATAATTCTGGAGCAGCAGCTATAAAATTTTAAGTTACATTAAAACCAGACTGCATAAATTAAGTTACATGAAGAGAAAAATACGTTGATTTTTTTAAATTCGTTTTCCTCTAACTCGCTGATATAAACTATTTTATTTCATTTTCCTAAATCACTGCAGCTATAAATATTTCTGGGTTTTAATCTTATTTTATTCCATTTGAGTCAAATATATCATTGTGGATTTTTAACGCACAGGAATTCTTTATAATTGCTGAGCTAACCTGATACAAACAACAGACTTTATTGAACAGCAAAAAAGGAAGTTGAGAGTCAATAAATAAATAATCATACATTTATTATTATTATTCTAATTGGTAATTTAACATAAAATCAGTTTAAGTACAAAGCAAATTGTTTAAATAATACAACTAAACATTGTTCATTTATTATAAGTAAAATAGCATACTCCTAACCGCTTTGAAGAACCATAAGCTGTACTAGGCAGTTTAGGAAAGGAAAACTTTAATACTAATGTAATACAATAGCTTGACATGAGCCATTCTTAGTGAATTAATACAAAGTGCAATCTAACTCCTCTATTATTACAAAAGAAAGACTGTCTACTTCCAAGCGGATAAGACCCCCGAACATTTTCATTTGTTTCCGGGTTGGATTCTGTACGAACTGTCTATTGTAAAGAGTTTCCTCCTTCCTTACCACCGGTTTCGTTGTGCAGCTGGAAACACGTCTTTTTCTGAGAGGAAATTCGGCTTTCGAACCCCGGTAAGGGTGTAGGGTTTATATTTATTTTAATTAACATTTATTTTAAGTTAATTTACCTTTCCTGTTTAGCCTTCATTTTCCCTAGACATGTCCGTGCCAGAGTATGTAAATTGTAGTAGCACGCGCAGTTTATTCAAATTTAGCAGAAGCTAGTTGAATTAAATAGTAGACGAAACCAGAGTTTGAGAGTCTTGCTTTGAAGTTACGCTAGTGAGATTTCTCGGATTTCTAAGTTAGATCAGCGCGTGTCGGCCTGTGTGCCTAGCTTTGCAAAAGTACTAATTTTCAACTGTTTAATCAGAAATCTTGCTGAATTTCAGCGGTAATTAAAAACGCGGTTAGTTTAGGATCTCAGAGCCTCGTCGGTAGTGATATTTGTTTATCTAATCATTACTTTTAGTTTTACATTTTGTTTTAGTTTACCGCCGGGTTAGCGCAGTTTGTGAGCGTCAAGTAGGCGCATTTGACATTTTAAAGATAATAAAAAGGGTTCTAACCTCTTCGCACGTTTCTGTGTAAATTTCACACATAGTATCAATCACTACACCAGTTTCTGACAAGTTGGGCCAGCGAGATCTTACAAGGGTATAACTGATTTCTTTTGTTTCCTGTTCCAAAAATTTTACATGTCTTTACAAATGGCATCCGAACTAAAATGTGGTTGACAATAATTCGTCACCACCTGGATTTCGCAATTGGGTCGCTTCCTCCCCAGTGTTGTTTATGTTTGGATGAATGTCAAGAGTTTTCTCCTTCTTTACCGCGTGTTTCGTGGCGTAATTGCCCGAATCTTCGAGCAGGCGACACTAATTTGTTATGCACAATGTTCCGAAATGTACCTAATGCCTGTACATTTCCCGGTTTTCTAGAGGCAATACGAATATGAAACAATGTTCATCGGACGTCTCCCATGAATTCCATCTTCCAAAGAAAAATACCTCTTGTTTGCTCTGTCATTATCAGTTAAGATACATTAGGTAAGTTATAGTCATATAGTCTGTCTCTTCGATCATCACTTTATTTGGATATAAGCTCAGTTCGACGAGTTATCTTCGTTTCAGAAATTTAAACTAGCAGTTGCCATAACGAAAAAATATCATTGGATTAAAGTATATATTTGTTGCTACGACTTGAATAAAAAGCTATGGCTAATAAATGCTACGTTCCATAAAAATTAAATATCTAATCCTTAAAGTAGTTATTAAACATAAATGGAATTAAGAGTCATAATGAATTTGAATCATAAATAATAAATTCAATAATAATTTATTAATTAATTTAAAAGTGCCCCTTTAAGTTACAAGGTATTTTTCCCTAGTTTCTGCATGCTTTCGTAATGCAACTGGAAGCATGCACGACGCGCATTCGAGAAACCCAGGGTTAGAGTCCCGGCGAGAGCATTGTACATTTTTCACGTGTCCTACTTTAATGAACACTCTACCTAATGACTCTAGAAGATAAACATCCACTAAATTTTGAGACTAAGAGTCGCTTTAAGTGTGTACCACCATAAAGATTCAACATTATTTTCTAACCGCTTACATATTATTCTGACCTCTACTGACTTGGAACCGAAATATATCATCGCTATTACTCAGTAAGATATCTTCTTACTTGTTGTCTTACTTCTATGTTAGCCCGATATGTTATTAATTCTATTATAGTTTTAATTCATATGTTTACGGAAAGATTTTAGCTTAACGGAAAAAAATGATAGGTACTAGAAATTTAAATTATAAGATGCAAACATGGGATAAAACTCATGAAATGAGGATGATGTTCTGAAAAATAATACAAATTTATCAAGAGGAAGACATTATTTAACGAATCATTTATGTTGTTAAAATGTTAATCCCTCAAATTTAGCAACGTTTACATTTAGTATAACATTTCGCTTTTGCTGCTTTCAGATAAGTAAACAATTAAATAAACTGTTCAAGGATGTACTATTAGAAGCTACTTATATCTTAATAAATATACCAATTAATATTTATAATTTTTAATTCGTCAGCAGTTTAAAAATATAAATTACAGTAAAATTTCAATTAAACGAAAATTTATTATGCGGACTATTTGAATTTGTTAAAACGTGTGTAGACAGGACTAGGAAACATTCTGGAAATGGTTTGAAGTCTTACACCCTCTTTCCTTTTATTAGTGGTAATTTAGTTTTCTAACCTCTAAACACGTTCTGGTAATCACTATACTTGTGTTCACCAGTCCACTGTACGACAACTCATCTTATTTTAGATTTCCTAGTTTCTTACATACAGTTAGCTTCGGGCTTTGTTTCTTAATATTTTCAGTTATGCATCTAAATGCCATAAATTATACTTTCATTCTAAGAATAGTAATTGATTGTTTGAAAAATAGTAACACAAGAAGTATATTAATCGAAGAATAAAATGTTAGAAAATCTATTTTTATGGCTATTTTTCTGTTATTTAATTTTTTTCTATTGATTTTACTAAGTATAATTTAATTTCTAAACAAAATGAAAAACATTTTTACTTATGGAATTTTATTTAATGTTCAAGAACAAATGTTCAATGTGTTTATTTGTGTCAACAAATGTTCAATGTGTTTATTTGTTCAAGAACAAATTGTTTATGTAAAATATTCATTCTTTAACAAATGAAAATTTATCATTCAAACAAATCGATTATTCACATCCATTAGGGCCTTAAGAACTTTCGATAATCAGGCTATCTAGTGCACAGGGTAATTCTTATTCTTAAACTGATTAATTTTCTATAATTTAATGAATTCTTTAAGAATGTTTTTTTAATACAGCTACAGAAAGCTGTTTCTCGTGTTATGTCTGAAAACCATGAATTTTATTTGTAGTACCTGCGAATCGTTAGAAGGCTTTGGATACACTCTGGATAATTTTAATTAAAACCGAGTCACTTTAAGAGAGTGAATAAATGAATAAAAGAAAGAAAAACGAACTTAACTATAAAGAAACTTAACGCTTTTCAACCCATGCTCTTAAGATCTTCTTTAAATACTACTCGCTTAACCGAAGCATGAATCTTAACTGAAGGGCCTCCAACCCATTGTCCTCACTTACTATTTAAGTGCTGCCCGCCTTATATAATCGAAGCATGAAAGAGCACATAGTGATAAAGCTGGAAATGAACTGGTTGGACAATTTTTAAAGGATATGAGTGTTTATTTAAACGAGCTGAATACGTATCTTTACACCGTAAAACCAGCATTGACAAAATTTATACCTAAAGATTACATCTCTATATATTCAAAAGCAACCAAGTTTTGGTGTTTAAATTACATGACTTTTTTTAAACTACCAAAATGGGCCAAACAAATTCATGTAAGATTTCAATAAGAAATATTTTTCAAGTTTTAATTTAGAAACGTGATAGCGGTCCATATTCGATGGCTTCGCGATCAATGTATTATATCGCTATTTCAGCAACATTTGTATCCAAGAAGAAATACCTAAATCTGTTGAAATTAAATTGATGAAAGAAAATTAATGGAAGGAAATTAGCACTAAAATACATATATATAATAATAATTAGTATAAATAATTATAATATTGAAGTAAACTTAAATATGCACTGGCACTCAGAAAACATGTTCAGTTTGAAAATTATAACTGTTATATACTTTTGTATGAATATCTTTCGGTTTAAAAATTAGAATTTTTTTTCAACTTCTGTAATCATATAGGTTTATAATCATTAATAAATGTTAAATTCTGTATGAACTTCTCGGCGTACTTCTATTACCGGTGCAGCCTTTCGCCCGCCTTCATAAGACTTTTTGGGTAAGAGCATTATAAAGCTGAACACCCACGAATTAATTAAATATATTATCATCCATTTTATTTTAGGTACTTTCTGTTGCACTTAAACGCCCACATAGAAATGTTAATTATAACAACTTATGACCTAAAGCTTCAATGAATGAACACAATATCTTTCATTTTTAACTCCTATGTCTAACACTTTGCCCTTTTTTCAAAGTTTCATCTAGATTAGATCCAATTAATAAACTAAGACAAAGCATTTAGGAGTAGCAGTCCATTAGCATCAGAAGAAATGTATTATACATGTAGTATAGATAATATTAATGTAGATCAAAACGACGTAAAATATGCGAATAAAGAATGTTCAAATTTTCAAAGACTTTTTTGTTGCTGGAAATATGCTCATACAGGGTGAACCATCAAAATATGACACAAATGCGGAAATCTGGTGAAATTTATTGTCAACTTACTTATCCATGTTTACAGCAACACAAAATTCTTCTGAAGGTTACATTACCTTATTCACATTCTTATATATCGCTTGATCTTCTGTACTCCAAGTACAAAAGACTTGTAATCGAGAGACTTGTAGTGCCAGTGCATATCTGTTTATTATATAGTTTACTTCTATACTGATAATTATAAAGCACATCTTTTTTTTCAGCTTCTTCTTCTTAAGTTTCAATTTTAACTGGATGCATATATAGATATGTAATCAAAATTAAATTAAATTATCAGGAAGTTCTACCTTGCATATATAATCGTCTTAATAGAATGCATTATTAATAATTTGCATTTTTCCGTAATTATGTCAAAAGTACAAATTTTTTGCAAAGATTAAACTCTATAATTGAAGTTAAAGAAACTTAGCTAATAAACAAAACGCGCTAGTATTTATATTAAAACATGGACTCATGCTGTTAAATATAGTTAGCAACTAATTAACTATCCATTATTTATAATGGTTTTTATCAGCATATGTAACACTTTCTTGACATTTAAGTTCTAATAAAACATTAAAAGCACTTTTATTTCAAAACGAAAGGGATTTCATTTACTTCTGCTATCTGGAGTAGAAAAGTAATCTTACTTCACTTTTCTAAATATATTTGATCATCAGACCTTTAGAACGCTGTGACACACAGTTATTGGATAATGAAATACTCATTAGTTCGGGTTGAATTATATCAACATCCAAAGTAAACTGAAACGAATTTAACCGCCTGCATAATGCAACAAAATTTACATTAAATCAAGTCTCTTGGGCTTCATACACAGATGGAGATAAATTAGAATCAAGGCTAAAAGTTGAATAAGTCATCGAATTTTATCACATAATGCATATAAGTTTAGCTTTACTTAATTAATTTTAGATTCGTTGTGAACATACTTAGTTTGGTATAAAAATTACCTCTTACGTAACTGTTTATTTAATATATAAGAGCCATTTTAATGCGATTACTTTTATTTTAAACTGATTTATTTTTCATCTAATCCACTGCAGAATAGATTGCGCGTTTACTATAAACCAATTTCTTTCCACTCTATTGGAGAGCAAACCTCAGAATATTTGATCGTAACTGCAGAGGAGGGAAATATTTCAATAAAAGAGAATCTCATGAATATTATATCAAAAAATTCCTGCATTAAAGTACTATTTACCGTTGGAACACAGAACCTGATTCAACGGCGCGTATCGACTATTAACTGAAATTACCATATCGATTGAAGAAAAATATCTCAGCGCTAGAACATGGAATTCAAATGGGCACTCATTTGGAATAGCTTCCGCTTTTATGGCGTGTAATCGAATTATACCGGCTATAACATCCCAGCTGTTTGCTTCTCATCTTGGAAGTACAATTATGCAGTTTGCGTCAGGAGATGCCCTTAATAAATTCATACTTATCCACATTGTGGTTTGTTTGGAAAATTAAGACTTGTTAAGCCAGAAAGCAAATCCCAGATGTTTGGATAATTTCCCCTAGTTTTCAAAATTTTACATCCTTGATCTTTATCTTTATGGATAATTTTGCGAAACTCGTTAAAACAAGAAAAAATCGTTAGAAAAAGAAGATGTCATCGTCAAGAGAATTAACGGTAGTTAAATCTGTGAAATGTATCTGAATGCTAGAAATCTAAAAGCAGTTTGCATGAGAAATGGCTGCATTTAAAACTCCTTCAGATCATTAAAACTGAATGATCAATCAATTGTATTTCATTACAAGAATTAATTGGAGTCTTGTTATGAAACAGTAATTTATCTGGTTTAGTTTACGATGATTATATAATAGGAATAAGCTGCAATGGAAATAAGTGATTTATGCAGCGTTCTGCATGTGTTGACCATGCCTTTGCTGAAGGACGTCTAGACTCTCAGAATACTGGATGCTCCATACGATATTACGGGGCACCACTTCATAACAGTGTCTTAAAGTTGCTGACACTTTTATTCAAACAGTTTTTTTTTTTGAAAACGTAGTATCTTCATGAGAATATTTCGATTAAAGATTAACCGATATAAAGAAAAGTTTTTAAATTGTTCAATTCAAACTTCCTAACAGTGAGGTTAAAATGCTTTGCCGTGCAAGTAGGGATTTTCTTTGCCATTTTGCTTAGCAAAACAAAATTACTACCCTCATAACGGTGCCCCCACGTTTATGGTGGTTTCTTTTTTTAAATTATATTAAAATCTGCTAAAAGGTAAGGAGTTATTTACGCAGAGAACTCTAAGGATAATCATTGTTTTTGCGAACCATGGCCGACTTGAACGAAAGCTGCCGTAACTTTCACGTATAGAGCCTGTTATGAAGGCATCTCTGCTACTTTTGCAAAATGCTTAATGCTAGGATGCTAAATTTCAATCCTGATTTCCGCACTTTCATAATCGGTCAAGTTCTGTGACCTGGCACACCATCAAGTTTTGATCAGAACGTACCGTGTGCCAATGCTCCGTGTCATACAACGAAACCTAGATTCTCGACCTTCATTAGTTCTTAAAAGCTGTTTTTCATCCAAAATGCCCGTAAAGCGAAGCTATTTTTCTCATAGTAATAAATGTAAAATGGAGTAAATACAATCCATTCCTGAGCTCCAAGTGAATTCTTAGATAAACATATATGTTTGTGTGCAAGTTCAGACCAGAAAACTAATCAAAATTATTAAATCTAAGACAAAAGAAGATAAGAACATAATTTAACAGATAAAATAGACGAAGACTTTATTTAATTTTATGGTACCCGTACGAAAAATAATAGAAGGCGCATGTGACGAAGAAGAGAAGTTACGTTATAGATTAGATGAAGAAACCCCCTTTTATAAGAACATCAGGTAACTATCATTTTGAGGAATTTGGTATCTTTTCGTTGTCTTAGGGCCAATCGACTCTTCATAAAACTCATTGAGTCTCCGTTTCATTCAAAACTTTTCCGCCGTAATTTATTGTTGTTAGGTTATTAAAAGGTTTTTAAATCAGACATAGCATTGCCGCTGAAAATATTTATGCTCTAGCTGCTATTTTATGAGGGCGATACCGTTACTCTATTCTGCACAAAATTCGCCGATCAAAGGACTGGGATCTTCTTTCCTCTTCTGAAAATTTACTGCCGTCACTTTTACTGCTGCATCTGAAGTTTTTCCAATACTTTCTCATTCTTCTTCATTTCTTCATTTTTAGTATTCTTTAATAGTCCCTTCTTATATTGTTTGTTGATATACTAGTCGATGTTTGCTAGAAAAAAAATTATCATAGATGACAAAAACAAAATCCTATTTGTTAAAGCCCTCAAAGTCTGTGCTTGCAACTCAGTCTGGCTCTAGTTCCCTGCATGCCTAATTTATAGTCTTGCAAGTTACTTAATGCCAGGCTTTGTTAATGAGATTTAAGCAACAGAAAATGTTACAATGACGTTTCCAGATGTTCTTCAGGTTATTTATATAACATAAGTTAATTCAAAATAGATTTGAAAATAATTTATTAGCAACTTGAGGGTTTATAACTTGGAACACTTTTCACCGCCTTTCATCAGATGAATTTTATTCAGAAAATTTACTCATAAACCGAACAATTCAAGAAGGTCGATTAGAGATTCATGATCCGAAGTTCCGCTGCATACATTCAAATGACAATATACAGTGGATGATGCTTTAATGATCTTGATGGTATTCTCTTATCGCTAATTTTTTACCTTAATGAAGTTAATCCCTTGATTCAGCAACACTGTGGGCACATTAATATGTCTAGTAAAATAGCTCAGATAATTATGCTTTATTCGTTGACTAGTTTCGATATAAAATAAAAGTTGTAATAGAAAACATCTTTTTTAGAAATGTTGAGGCAAAAAAAAACTTTATTGGTGTCATGGTGCTTTATAGATCGTCACAGCAGTTGCATACAATTGGTAATATCATGCGACTTCTTTTAAAATATTAGAGAGACAAAACGAGTGGTAGTCTGAGTATTGGATTATTTTGCTTCTTAATAAATATATACACTCACGTTTGTGAAAATTGCAACACCAAGAAGGAATCGTCATAATTGAATGCAATTTAATACACAGTTGAGTGATAGTGGTACAAATAAATGATTAAATGTTCAAAGCAAACAAACAAGAACAAGAGATCAGAATCAGTATTGTGTGGCCACCACGCGCCGCAATAAGTGCTGCTGCACGACGTGGCATGGAGTCAAACAAAGTTTGAATGTCTGACTGAGGAAGAGCATTCCATATCGTTTGTACGCGTACCCAAAGTTCGTCTGCAGACGCAACAGGACGAGGATCACGAGCAAGACGCCGACCAATGACATCCCACACATGTTCAATTGGCGACATATCCGGGGAACACGCAGGCCAAGGAAGAAGCTGTACCTGCTGCGCTGCAAAGAAGGATTTAACAATCCGAGCAGTATGAGGGCGGGCATTGTCCTGTTGAAATACAGCGCCTGGCAAGCTTTGAAGGAAGGGAACAGCTTCGGGCTGTAGAACTTCACGGATATACCGGTTGCTGTTCAGATTGCCCACAATTCGTAGCAATTGAGATCGTCTATGATATGCTATGGCGCCCCAGACCATAACTCCGGGTGTTCGTCCACTGTGGCGTTCGATAATGCACTCCGGAAGGTGGCGTTCACCGGCATAGCGTCTGACACGAATGCGGCCATCATGGTACCACAAATTAAAGCGGGATTCGTCAGAAAACACGACATGCTGCCAATCAGCACGCCAGTCTCTATGCTGATTGGCCCATTGTAGCCGCAGGCGGCGATGGTCGTGCGTTAGGGGGATCCTGTATAAAGGAGTCCGTGCGCGCAGTCCACACTGCAGCAGACGTCTACGAATTGATGAAGCACACAATGAAACACCTGTAGCTATTGACCACAGTGCTGCCAATTGTCTAGAGGAAGCTGTACGGTCCGTCCGCGCCATGCGGACCAGGTGTCTATCATCGCGAGCTGACGTCACATTTCGGGGTCCACTCCCGGATTTCCGAGTTGTCCGACACTCGTCCGTCCACTGCTTCCAAACGCGCATCACTGTGCTGCTGTTACGCTGCACACGAGAGGCTACTGCACGATACGACAATCCAGCTTCACGAAGGCCGATGATTCTCCCTCGTTCAAACTCTGTAAGTTGTTCAAATCTCGCTCTCTTTCGTCGACGAGGCATAAGTACAGATTGAGTTAACGTTTACCACTAGCAGATAACCACCGATAACCATACACGCCTCGCTACAGCCGTCTATTTATTCGGATCCACCAGCCGTTCAGAGGGCGCTGCTCAGCATACGCATGCGCTACGGATTTGCAATTCTAATCATTTGCATATCATGCGCTACTTTGCATTTCCTGAAAATTTCAGCTCACTCGCGTAAGTCCTTCATGGTGTTGCAATTTTCACAAACGTGAGTGTAGTAAATAACAGTAGTGATAATATGTACTATATATTTAATGCTCGTAAACCAATAAAGTATATAATAAGCCTATGACAGTAACAGTGATAAAGTAAACAATAAATGTATGATATATTCTAATAGCTATACATTACCTTGAAGTTTAATAACTGATGAAATTAATATTTAATTATATTAAGAAAAGAAAAACACAGTGCAGTCTTAGAAAAAACAGACACATCTTTTCTCCAGAAGTAGAGTTCTGATGTTTTATTATTTAGATTCTAAAGAAGAAAAATTGTGTAATTTGGTTTTTAAAGTAAATTTAATCTTTCAACTGAAATTATTTATTAGATCAAACTACTGTTATTTGGTTACTTTTGTTGAAAAAAATATTTGTAGTTTTAACTTTCGAATATATTTTTATTTCTGAGAATTTCAGAGTTTCAGAAATAACGCAATACAAAAGTGAACAGCAACTGCTCTTTAGTTTAATTTTATTCGAAAACATCTTTATTCGTAATATTGATTTTAAATCTAGAGATGGTGAGATTGAACGACTAGTCAGCGAGCTGCGAAATAAAGGCGTCATTTAGGATAGATTTTGTAAAATTTTCTGTACTATTGAACTGCATATTCAGCTTGCTTACAGACAGAAAGTTAACGTATGGTATCTAATGTATATCTTTATGTAACTTATTTCGTTTAATGTTATTTACGAATTGCTTAATCTCGTAATTCCAAAAATGCAATAAGGATAAATTCCAAAAATAATTTAAAAGACATGCGCTTAAAAACTTGTCTAAAGTTTTACATTTAAATTTTGGTTACAGAGACAATTTTGTTTTCCTCTCATTTGTTTTAATAGCATGAAAAAAAAAGGAAGTTTCGAAATGCTTTTAACTTCACTGTTTTTTTACTTTCTTCCTTCACAACATGTTTAGCGGAAAGAAGCTGTAGATGATCTTTTGTGTATATTAAATCTCTATGTTTTACAGAATTATTGTTACAGCCTTCGGTTTCAATAATTAAAATACGATTTGTGATCATTCATAGTGTTTTTCGATATTTGCTTTGGGCATCGAAGTCACGATTCACGAATTTAATTCGTTCATGAAGCCTGTTCATTATACAAAATATTCGTAAAACGAAACTAATTTCTCTGCAGGAATTATTGGAAAATGAATTAATTCATTTTTCATTAATTAAGATTTTAAATTAACAACCATCTGGGTTACCTACTACATCTAAAAGGAAAAATCTAAACATACTATTAAACAGATAAAAAAGACTAAAGTTTAATTTATTTCAGCGTACTCGCGCAAGGTGTGTGGACATCATAAGCGGTAATCTATTTTTTAATTATGATAAGGAAGCGGCAAAGAACAAGTGCTATTTTTGGATGATTCCATTGCATAAAATCATCAGATAACTGTCGTTCTGAGGCTTCTTTGTTTACCTTTCTTTTATTTCAACGTCGCATGATTTTACTTGAGACTCGTTGGATCTCCGGCTAATTTAAAGTGTTTCATTTAAAGTGTTTGCTTCATGTGTGATTTGTTGATATCTACTTTTTGAAATGTTTCGAAAGGAAGATATGGCATTTTCATTGAAAATGCTTTGTTGTAACTTGCTATTGCTTTACTCAGAGCGGCATCATTTTGAAAACGTTGCACTGTATCCCATTTTCACAAATTTCATGTCCTAAAGTCTAGATACTTTTTCTTTTCCTTCCTCTTCCTCTGAAGATACTCCTCTGCGATTGCCTTTGAAAGTGTTCTTTCCAGAACAACCTGCAAAATATTATTACATTAAGCTGATTTTTATGGTACTCTAGTGATTCTTTCATGTTCATGTTGCTTTCCAAGCCTATAATCTTGACTATAAACATAATGTATGGTGTCCCAAGTTAAATCGAATCGGACTTAGGAGATTTTACGTGCTTTGAGTAAAGTTTATCTTTGGCCTAGTGGCAGAAAACATGCTAAGTGTCAAAGTCTTCAAAGTCTTTGGCCATAATTTTTTCTGAGCTGAAATCCGTCAAATCACTTGCTGCCAGGCGTTTTTAAGCAACGCAAAATATTACAACGATAGTCCTTGAAATCTAGATGTTCATTCAGTATCAGAAGTTACCTCAAATACCTTTAAAAATCATGTCGGCTTCGGTGTTTGTAGCTCGAGACGTCTTTTGTCACTCGTGATGCTTTTCGTTCATATAATTTGTTCGTGATCCAGGTTCCATTGTAGTTGTGCAAAGGATGTTATCGGGGGGAAGGGTAGTAAGGGATATTGTTACGGATTTTATATATATGTAAATAACGTTAGGAAAATTACATACAAAATTGAATTTTTTTTGTGGGGGGGGGGGTATAATGTATTATGAAATGCTTGAAAGTGTCGTAACTCTGCCGGAAAATTAAGACTACAGGAGCAAATCTGTTTAGCATTGAGGTAAATAGCTCTTTCGCTAAATTGTCAAGTTGTTCAACGCTGCAATGATTTGGGCGACTAATTTTTCCCGCGAAATTTGGCGAGAAATCGCTAAAAGTCGTCATACGATCATTTAGCGACATTTTGGTCCAGTCCCTGTATAACTCAGTTGATACTGTAACTGTAAAGGTATCCGGTCCTTATATTCCTTCCAGCAATTTTGAGAAGGTACTAGAGATTTCTTGGCAGCCGGTGGGAAAGTTATATAAGACCGGAGAGAGCATCAATTTCTCAGTTGTTAGTTCAGAGCTTCTTCAGACAATTGAAATATCCGTGAGAGCTTGGCCTTTTAAATGCACTTTGCATTGCGTTGTGTTTAACGTTCTTAGTATTATAGTTTGTACTGTAACTACTGATTGGTCGCTGTGATACTGAGAAGATCTGTACGAGTGCTTTTGTGGAATGTTCCAGAACCAGATGTATATACATAGAGAGAGAGAGAAAGAAGAAACATCGTTAATAACTATCACTAAAACTCCTAGAGTTATTATTAAACTGTTACTTATTTACAAAAATTTAAATGAAAAGAAAAGTAAAAAAGGATGTTACATCACGCATCTTCATTTGTCATCGTAAACATCTAGTCTGTGCGCTGATCTAGATGCCGCGTGAAGGTTGCAGTTGCTACATATATATCATATTACTATATATTATATTATTATAGATAGATAGATAGAGAGAGAGAGATATATCTTTGCTATATATAAATATAAGCAAAATCGGTAAAATTCTAAAAGCAATCGCCTAAAAGTAGATTTGATACCTTAGTTCCAGAGTTTAAAAAGACTTGAACAAAAAACAATTACTAAAAAGTAAAAGTAATTGAAAAAAAACTAAAATCTAAATGTTGGTATTGAAGAAACACAACATTTAAAAAATTAAAAAAAATTTTAAGCACAAGTTAAATTAAATATTAAAATCACCACACCTTGACCAAATAGGTCTCTCAAGTTCTTGTACTGCTTTCTAAAAATTATCTTTACTATATATATATATATATGCCTGTTTTAATGTAGTTTTCATAATGCGCAACTAATGAAATTCAAATGCAGTGATTACTTGTATTTAGAACAGTAGTCTCGTTTTTAATGCAGCAAGCGGAAAAAAACATTATATTGTGTTTAAACACCATAGAATGATTACTTTTATTTTAGAGCAGGTTACGGAAGAAATCCGCAGTGCCCTCCAGGATTTGAACTACCTACATCCTGACTGGTTTCCAATTACACCATGAAGGCACACGTTAAGGAGGGAGAAAATATCTTATGTTCTTCTCTACTTAAAGAGTGAATAAGTGAGGAAGGCGATTCCCAATCACCAAATTCTAATGGTGAAAAATTGTCATTTGCTATATTTTAATTCATGCGCCACTTGAAGCGTGGTTAGGTTTGTTTTAGAGTTGGTAATGTGAGGCAACCGTAGTGCCGTCGTCGGGATTCCATTTCCGGACCTGCTAGCCAGATGTGCTTCCAGTTACACCACCAAGGCAAGCGGTAAGGAGGGAGAGAATCCTTTACAATATTACTCTTACCTTAAGTGTACATGCACAGTTTCCAAAAGTAAATCCGAAGAATCCTTTTTCTTTTCATAGCAGAGAGCGAATTTCAGGTATTACTTCGCTAAAGTAAGCGTAAAGTGGATATACCCAATCAAAGAAAGCAGTTCCAATGTTCCCTACAAAAAAAAAAGATAATTAATTTATAAGACTTAACCCCCTTTATGAAGCAAACTTTATTGAAATGTTCAGTTATAATGTTATACAGTAGATTAGATTACTATGAATCAGCATCCAAATATGTAATCACAATCATCCTATACTCTTTGTAAGATATGAAGCTTTATTGAAATGCAAGCTTTATTGAAATGTTCACTTTATTGAAATGTAAAGGAAGCTTTATTGAAATGTTCAGTTTATTGAAATGTAAAGCAAGCTTTATTGAAATATTCACTTATAATGTTGTACAGTAGCATTAGATTACTATGAATCAGCATCCAAATATGCAATCACAATCATCCTATACTCGCTGTCAGATATTAAATATATGTCTAAGGCAGGTATGGTTATAGATATCCGTCATGTTTGCTATTTTAATCACATCCTCATTTGTTCACAATTTCCTTTTCGTGTTAACGTTTTAGACTACTTACTTTTTTTATCACCGTCTAAGCTCAGATATAGATAAGCAAGCCATAGAAAGTTCTCGAATTTTTAAGACTGCCAAATCAAGAGCGTTATTAGCTCTGCATGCGATAGGTCGCAAAATCTAGATTATCCATGCCAGCATAGAATGTGCGATCATCTTAGAGCTAATAGTGTCCTACGCTTGCGATTAATATTATGAAATAATAATATTTTACAGCGAGTGTAGTCACTTGCTGCTATCAAAATCAGAATCTGTTAAACTCAGAATCAATCAAGATTAAAATCGGAAGCAGTCGAAATCAAAATACGTAAATCATAAACTAGTCAGAGATACTTCTATGTGGCATATCAAAATTTTCCTTCGATTTGAAACCAATGGCAAAAACTCGTTTTCTAGCACCAAAGACCAACAGCCTATTCCCATGTTTCCAACAAAACAGACCTAGAATATTCAGGTATTCGAGCAATCTGTAATGGATAAGCCTGACCATGAAGATATACTTAAAGTAATCCAAATCTATGCCCAAAGACAATGAGTTGTACCTATTAATTAATTAATTAACATCCTAATGCGTATGACAGGTTTTTGACCGAGAATATTATTCAGCATGTATAAAAGAATTGAACAGAATAACGCGCAAATTGTGTGTGTTAGTGCAATAATTTCGATTCCTCTTAGGCAGATGATGTTACACAGTTTTGCAATGAATGGGTCTTTTTCTTCTAATTCTGTTCATTTCGGGGATAGATTTTTCGAATATAATTTTCGACTGGGCACGTGCTCCTTTACTATAAATAAGATTACGTAATTATGAGTTCCTATAATTAAAATTAAGTAATTGTAATTAATTTCTTAGAACCATCTATCGAAACAATTTAAAACAGAGGTTAAAGCCTTTTAAAGATGCCAGCTTTCTAACACATTTAACTCTAAAAGAGACAAAACTTTCTCAGAATACAGTTAAGTAATGGTGCCGAAGAACTTTGACAGTCATATTTTTCAAGTCAAACTCTTCCACAAAAAGCCAAAATCACCTAGAAGAACATGCGGTCGTCTTAGGAAAATTTCAGTAAATAATTATTAATTTTATATCCTGAAATTTCTTAATCCTGTTGCTGGTCAGGAATCTTCTATTCTATTTGCTTTTAAACATGTCAGCTTTGAAAAACACAAAACAAGTTATTTGACTTGAGAAGAAAAGGTTTCGATACAAGCATATGTATGTGAGCAAACAATAGGATCATGAATGCTTTAATACGTAAGATGTTGATATTAGTTTATTTATTCGCTATTCTTGTCCTTCCAAAATCAATTTTGTGTTTGGACATTATCTAAATCACAAAAGATCTGTAGCTATGAAAATTTCAAGCTGGAAGGTAGTACATAAAAGACAGAAAAGTATTTAATTTTATGAGAAAGGGAGAAAAAGATATGAAAACTAATTTTAAGCAACTGAAACATTTCTACTGCTGTCACCACCGGATAATGCCATTGGAAGAAACCGTGTCCATAAAATTTTGTATCGTTAATTCATTTATCAAGGAAAACTATTACAGACTTTTAAATTCCTCCTTATTTAAAGAAAAACAAATTAACAGTGTCAGTTACCACGCTGATTGAAATGAAAGAAGTGAACGTCTTGATAGAGGATAATCCTATATTCATGTAACACCCACCGTATTATAAATGCACAACACGTGCGCATTATATGATTTATCACAATGTGATGATAAAGATAAGCAGATGCATATTTTGTGATGTAGATTTCCGGAAGGCAGGATTTACAACGCCAAAAAAAAAGCATTTCACTTTGGTAGCGGATAATCAATCATTGCATTCAAGTGCAGGAATCGTGTTTCAATTTTTGAAGATTTTTTTTGAGTAAGTTATTACATTAAAGCGAGTATCCACCTAGGGCCACTCCCAGAATTGGTTAAACAGAAATAAAATAAAATAAAATACAAAATAGGAAACACGATAATGCAGAAGGCCGTGAGCATTCCTATTGACATTCAGGGGTTGTTGCTTTAGATAACAGTTTGAGCATTCTTATTAACATACCAAGAATTGATTTTGAGAATAGTTTATTTGTTACTGCAAAGAAGAGAAAGGAAACCTATTTAAAGCACTTCAGTATAAAAATCTTAAATTCAGTATAATTGTCAAGAGCATACTGATGATGCATTAGCTTAATATTTTATGTAATATTGTAGCATCTGATATTAATTACTAGTTTTGTGCAGAATATGATGCGTTTAATTGAATTTACAATAATAATATTCAATGATCAAATACTAAGTTAAACAAATATTACCTAATCTGATCGGCTTATTACTTTCCCTGATGTTAGAATGAAGATAACATGAAATAGTACATTCTTAAATTCCATATAAAAATGCTTCTTTTTAAAAGAATTACTTTAAGACTACATCTATAGACGAAGCTTTCCATAAGAAAATTTGAAACGAGAAGCTTTAATTAAATAGTCTTACGAAAATGAGCTTTCAACTTATAACTTTATGTCAGATATTTAGTCGGTATATGCATAAGTGAACTTTTGTACAAAATCATGTTGCTGAATTTTTTCTGCAATTTTTCAGTTAAAGGCATTATAACAGTTCTAAATGAGATTCAGTGATTAAGTTGGTGAACATCAAGATTAATTGAAGAACAGCTATGTTTTACAAATAGCGATTTAAGCAGACCTGGATAGTGTTTCAAGACACTATTGGGGAATTACCAAAGTCCCTCCGTAGTTTATCCTTTTCATTGCATCTTGAAAGCAGAACAATCAAGTATTCAACAGAACCCTAGTAAATAGCGCAGGTTTGGGGATAAATGTACCAGTATGATATTAATTTTGCTAAGAAGGCTTGTTGCTAGAAATAAAAAAAGCAGCCAAAGGAATTTATACAAAACTGCAGAAAATTACATACAATTATCTCTCTATCTAAATATCGGTCTCATTCGATTTCCAAATGGAGTTCCCAGAAATCGGAAAAAATATTGATAATTTAAGCTGTAAAACACTGTGATTAGATGAAATGCTAAACTACTCCAAACAAACAAAAAACCATTCTCAAGCAAATAATCAATACATTCCCCTTATGTTTTTAGTAATCATCTAAATAGGACTAAGAGAAAATTAGTTTGCAACCGCATCAAGAAAACAGATATGCAAGGAGAAAAGAGACTTTGTATAGTTTGTGTTACATTATTTACAATTTTAATTACATTTTATAGTAATGATGTATCACAAAACTAAATGAAAAACAAAACCAATCACATGCGTATTTAATTCTAGCTTTCTTTTTACTTTCATTTGTTTAGGGTTTTAATATGCAACTTAAGACTCTTTCATCAAGCAACTTATTTTAAAAATTTAACTTCACTCTTAATTCCCTTATTGCACATTAATTTATTTCTATTATGAATAAAAACAAATTTTATCATACCTCAATATCTGTAGCTTTCTATCTGTTCCCACGTACATTCTATCTATAAAGAATTTCCTAGGATTCTTATGTACTGATACAAGCACATTTCGAGTAACGTTGAAAAATTAACCTAAGGGGAAAATGTTTATATGGACTATGAATACACAAATGAATAAAACCTCCTTTCATAATTTATCTAAATATCACTCATTTCAGGCAACACCAGTGAAATCCAAACAGCCGCCTAGAACACCCCTGCATGATGCCAACCACCCGACCGCTGCAAATCCTACCTATGCTTCCATCAAATTCCACCATCCACCTCTGAAAGAGCTGCAGGAGACGTGCCGAGGAGGTCCCTGACGGCTCCCTTTCCCATCTCAGTGCCTCCACCTAACCTGCCCACGTCCGCCTCCCTTCACAGCAGCAATGACAGTGGTTTCTGCAATGACGCCAATAGCGGCAATTCTCAGACCAGTCCTACTCCTTCCTCACAATCCGATCTCCCACCGGCCAACGACACGGTTGAAAAAGAAGCCAGGTAAGTGTTCAGACGCACATTATCCTTTTATGAGCTTAATTGGCTAAATAGGCCATTCCAAAATATTCTGATGAAGACACCATTAATACAGTTACATTTGTTGAATCTTTGTCTGACAAAAACATCAATATAAGTCCACACATTTTATCGTGGTGCGAAGCGCAACTTTACTTCTGTCTTGGCATGGTAGTTGGGCACCTTATAGATATTCGAGCGTTTGGGTTCAGAGGTTCGCTACCAACAATTATCCCAGTTATGATGGCACAGTTTTATTTAATCTCATTCATTTTGCTGTATCTGTCCTATAACTGAGCACAAAGAGAAAACTGTAACTCACATTTCAAATTCCAAAAATTGTCAAAAAATTTGTAATTTCAACAGTTGTCTTAGTATGTAATAAACACACACACACACATGTATATATAT
>KK114541.1:205932-249676 GCA_000611955.2 Stegodyphus mimosarum | reverse complement strand
ATATATATATATATATATATATATATATTTAATATTTGTATATATTGATAATGATTAAGATCATTGATGATTTCTGATAACAATCACGGTTGTTACAGATATGATGATTAAACAAATGAGCAGTAAATTCGATTTGAATGAGCAGCAAGAAAATAAAATTCATACAATTTCAGAAAACATCACTTTAAAATTTATTACAAATAATGTCATAGAATCAAAACGTCAAGCACGCATCAAACTTTCAAAATTTTAAAATGGATACGAATAATTTCAATGGGCGGCACCCTTATACTGTTGCATGTAATACATCACTTGACATTTTGGTTGCAGTTTACGTTATTTGCTTCAAAAGCACTATTTTTTTCTGTGCAAGATGGAGATGAGATTTCCCCAAGCGGAACAAAATTTTATGACGGAGTATTACGTCGCGAAGCATTCTTATGGAAAAATTATTGAAGTGTTTAAAGATACCTTTCTGGATATTCGAGAACCTAACGAGACAGCGGTTCTCCAACTGGTAACATGATTTTAAGAATGTGGAAGAATTCATCTTAAAAAATGAAATGGCCTTTAGTCTGTTCCGAGGTTAGGCAAATTAGGCCAAGTAAGAAATAAAGTTTTACAGTCGCCAACAAAGAGTATTAAGAAAATTGTAATTTCGCTTTAAATTTGTCATATGGGAATCCACAAATCGTTTCTTACAATGAAAACTTCCATAATCTCGAAATTAGGTTGCTAAGCGAAAATTCATTATCTTGCACGAGCATTTGGGAAATTATCAATAAATAATTCAACAACACTTTGAATTATTTATTGATTTTATTACATATGAATGCGTTACGAAATGATGCTCAATCATAAATATTCGCTCTGCTAGGGAAAAATTAATCTCCACCTTGAAGCCAAGCAAACGGTTTCTAAATCTATGGGTATTTTTTGTAACCTCGTAGGCACAATTTGCCGCTAATATCCAATTTGAAATATCCGCAATTTTTGAAAGTTTGATATGCTCGACGTTTGGATCATCCGATATAAGCAACGTTAGAATCAAGTATCTAATGAACGAATGTGATAAAAGTTACGTTTCTCACATGAACGAAAAGTAGAGAAATTTTTTATGATCCAGTATTACAAAGGTTAAGCTCATTTTTTCCAACAACAATAACTATTGAGATTCTTACGAGTATCATGAAAATGTTAACGATTAATTTAGTGGAAAACACTCTCTGCTAGATATCTGTACAGAATATCTTTACATAAAATTAACTGTGAATTATTACATAAAATATGAGATATTGGAAATGAGTGATTGCAAGTCTACACCCACATTTGGTATCTTGATAACTTATTCACGAAATGAATGAGATTTGTTTCTAAATATGTACGAGCAATTCGGACGGGAAACCAGATGTGCAGCTGAAAGAAAATAAAAGGGGTTTGTAAGTAAGATGTAACACTGTATATAAAAATTTAATCGTTTTTGATTTTAAAGGTACTGAATTCTTCTGAGAGACCTAAGGTTTAAAACGATCCCGCACGAGCTGAGTAACCGATGTCATTTTGCCCTTTATTCGTTTCATATCTCTATTCATTTTTGTAATGAAATCGCAATTAAGTGATAGCCTACTAGTTCCATAAATGATACGGTTCTGTGATTAATACTGTTTGATATTTTTAATTATGTTTGTTCCTAAAATTGTGAACCATATGAAATTTTCTTTTTAAATATTTTCATACGTTTAATAGATGTAATACAAAGATTATTACTTGTAATGTGATAGAAAATTCTATTCTGGATTGTTTATAAAACAAGCGTCTTATATACGCGTTAATACGATACATTACTCATAAAGAAAACCGCAAAATCCTATTGCAACCAACCCATTGAAACCTTGAAGAACAAGCACAGGTTGAAGTAAAACTTATTCGTAATTTAAACCAGTGGTCTCAAACTAAAATTGCGTGCGGGCCGAATGCTCGATATGAGCGCAACAAACATATGGGGGCAGACATTTTTTTAATAAATTGAAACATTTTTGTCAACAAAATAAAAATATTTTTAACTAATTTTTAATTCGACTACATGATATTTATCAAAATATATGTAAACAATTATAACGCAAAAGGAAACGATTCAAATTTACGTTTATTTTTCACTTTATATTTATTTACATTTTTGATCCGAAATCTAAAGATTGATATCCGCAAAACCTTTCTGTCGGTTACATTCTGTAATTCAAATATATTGGCAGCTAAATCTTAAATTTTCAGAGTGACACTTATTTGAAATAATTTTTATATGTTACACTGCTTGCCACCCAAATTGCAACACCAAGAAAGACGCGAGATATCACGACAAAATTTATCTAGTAGATAACATGTTGACCAAGTATCAAACGATTAAATTTATAGACTTCTCTGAAGTGTGGTTCCTTCTAAAATCAGTAGCCACAGTAGCCGCCATTGTTGGAGATCACCGCTGCCACACGCCTCGGCATTGATTCAAAGAGACTTTGTATGCGTTCTTGGGGTACAGCAGACCAAGCAGCTGAAACACGTTGCCAAAGTTGACCTGGTGTGGCAGCTTGGGATGTAATCTGTGTCAATCGTTCAGCAACCATGGACCACATGTTTTCTATCTGCGAAAGATCCGGAGAGCGAGTCGGCCAGGGAAGCAATTCAATCTGGCGATTGACAAAGAACCCTTGGACAATGCGTGCCACGTGTGGTCACGCATTATCCTGTTGAAATATGGCTGTGGGCAAGCTCTGAAGGTAAGGAAGGACAACTGGCTTTAACACCTCGGAGATGTAGCGCAGGCTGTTTAACGTACCGGCAATGCGTACTAGAGGAGTGCGAGAGTGATATCCAATACCTCCCCATACCATAATACCCAGTGCAGGACCAGTGTGGCGGTGCATAACGCAGCTGTTCAGTATCCTCTCTCCACGGTGTCGAATCCGACCATCGTGGTGTTGCAGACAGAAGCGTGACTCGTCAGTAAAGATAATTTCATTCCATTCTGCCGTCCACATCCTTCTTTCATCGCACCATTGGCGGCTGAGACGTCTGTGGTTCTGCGTTTACAGCAGACCACTCTGCTGTAAACGGCGTCGAATGGTACGCGCAGACACTGGATGATGCGTTACAGACTGAATGTGCTATGCTATGGTTTGTGATGTTACTGAGCGATCCGTCACTGCCATGCGCACAATGTTCCTGTCATCACGTGAAGTGGTGTGCTGAGGTGGATGCAATCGAACACGCCGTACCCTCCTACATCCAACGGTCACATATCCTTATTGCATTCGTTTGGTTTCGTCCAACACGACTACCGATTTTCCTGAAAGATAATCCACCCTCTCGGTAGGCCACTATCCTTCCTCTGTCGAACTCGGATACTTGATCAAACGATGATCGCTGTTTACTAAGAGGCATAATTGACCGTTTTTTGAAAAAAACCACAAGAAAACACAATTGCCGAACTTGAAATCGTCGAAAACTCCAAGCCTTAAATAGAAGTGGCGCCACAGGCGCGCATGTTGTGCGCCTGCGCTGAAATTCTAATCATTTGCATATCTCACCTCCGCTAATGCATGTTGTAAATTTCATGTTATTTGCATGCTTCCTTCAGGGTGTTGCATTTACGGTGGCCAGCAGTGTAATTACTCATTAAATAACTTAGTTTCAACTAACCTAAAAATAAATAAATTATGGAAACGTTTTGCATTTTCAGAGAAAACTTTCTAAGTGGGACAAAACTTGAGAATAAATTATGACAGTCTTGTCTCAGTCTCTTATTCTTGAAAACTTTCTTCGTTGGAAAAAAATACATATGTTTGTATATAAAGGGTTTATAAACTTCTGAATTCCTTACAGCAGCTTGACACTAAATGACCTTTCTTTCTCGATAAAACTCGTAGTTACAAACAAATTACTCGAAATTATGTTTGTCACGGATCATAGATGCCCATCAGTCAATCGGGTTCGTTTCTTAATAACTGTCAATTGTGAAAAAAAAGCTGTCCGCAAATAAAGGTATTCCCAAACAAAGCAATTACTCTTAGTGCAAAAATTCGTAACTGAGTATGCTTAGCTGTTGACAAGTACGAATAAATATCAATCAAATTTATATCTTCAAATCTTTGAATAAAACTACATCAAGCTGTAAATTAATTAGCTGCATTTAACGATGTTACCGTGCGTTATTGACGTTCGTTTTTAATGGCAATGACAATAATGAAAACTCATACTTCAAATAGTCAAAATATTGAAGTTTTGCAACACCATATTTGCAACAAATACGTAGTTGAAATGTATTTGTGGGCTTGATAAAATTGCTTCTGGAGTCGCATCGGGCCCGCTAGCCGCAAGATTGTGACGACGGTTTAAACCACTTAGACAATGATGGACGCTTTCTACTTGGAACTGAGATTTAGCGACGATCTATTCCAAAGATGGCACTTAAAAATGTGTTAGAACCCGAGGTAACGATGCTTTAGATTATATTACGCCTTGAACTGAAAAGCACAAGTTTAAAGCTATCAATGTCTTATAAAAGAATAAAGAAATTAAAAACAGAACAGGTAACATATTACCGCTTACTATTAAAAGACCAACATGAAGATTTGAAATATTCTGTCTTATACTCTTCCTTGAATTAAAACACTTATCAGTTTTCCATATTATGGTATAAAGATCGTTGCATATGATAAGAAAATCAAACAAAATGTTTTAGAATTTTATTAAAACGGCAGACCTGTTTCGAGTATTAAGAAAATAAATCTGAATGTTTATATTTTGTTTTCTTTAAGTTTTTTTCCTTTAAATAAATTATATTATGCAGAAAGAAATGGCTATTATTATAGCTAAAGAGTTGAATTGTTTACATATATAGTTTTTAATATATACTGTATCTTACAAAAGTCTTTACCCGCTCATTAATTTCGCAACCATTGATCGTACATATACACTTCCTATCACAAAAATACTTAAAAAAATATTCATCTTTTATTTAAATTTTAAAAAATCAGTTTTGTTAAAATTACAAAAACTTAATATTTTATTGTTCCCCAAGTCCGTATACTTTGCTTTAGGAAAATTTTGTATTCATCATAAGAAAAATGCAAAATGTTTCACTCCCGTACGTTAAAAATTCAGCGAGATATTTCACTTTAAAAGTGAATATAACATTCATAGACAGTAGAAAAATGGTTTATTTGGCTATGCAAAGCACTCGAGAGCTATCTGCCTAAGGGGAGAGATGTTTTCTAAGAGAAACTAGTTCTTATACACGTTACATATCGGCAAAATGACGAAAGCACCCATGCAACCAGTCTGTTCACCGGGGCCCACCAGCGGCCGAGCGGTAAAGACGCTGAACACTGGTAGTTCGGTCCGAGGTTCGAATCCCGCGAACGGGCTGGCTGCATGGGCGTTTTCGTTGTTTTCCCCATGTGTAACGTGTATACGAGCCAGTTTCCCTTAGAAAGTCCTCCACGAAGGCATCCCTCCCCTTAGGCAGATAGCTCTCGTGTGCTTTGCCATAATTGAATAACCTAACCTAACCTAATCTGTTCACCGGAATTCAAGCCTCGGACCGAACTACCAGTGTTCAACCTCTTTACTGCTCGGCCGCTGGTGAACCTCGTAGAAAGATGGAAGAGCAAAATGTTAGCATTTGTATTTAACTAAAAATATAAAATGTCAGTATAAAAAGGTGTTCTCATATCAACAGATTAAGCATTTCATTGCAGACTGACGTGAAAAGTGTTGATTAATGGAGCTATTACTCAAGAAATCTTACAAAATTACTGTTTCAGAAAACTTGGCTTCAGTATCCCCACATAGTTAATGCATAATATTATTTGCAGCTAGATTATGAATCTAAAGTAATAAAACTTCAATATGTAATATATATATATATATATATATATATATATACATACATAAAATAAGTCTATTGATAATGTATTTATAGCACTCGATAACTTACTATAAATTACTTGTGTGAAATTTTTGGTGGTATAAGAAGTGTAAAGGACTGTAAATTAAAGAATGTTTTCTACTGAACAGAAAAAGAATGTCACTGAATGGAATTTAAGAGGAAAAAATCAACCTCGAATTATTTTAGTTTATTTATGAACAAACCCCTCGAAGCAAGTTGAAAATATTGCAAAACATCCCAAATTCCAAGTTTTTAAATTAGATATCTCAGGCAATTTTTTTCCTGTTGTCAAACTGTAAAACTGCTTATTTGATAATGAGTATAAAGTTTTCCTAAATATACGTATAGGGACCGTAAGAAGAGGAATAAAGTTATATTTCTAAAGTTCTATAAAACAAATAGTTTTAAATTTGAAAGGCAAAACATAAATATAAGCATCATTTATGCACATTTGTCATATTTGTTAAAAGAAGTATTTGTCTACAAACAACGGCTTCAAACATAAATCCCGGTAGAGTCTTTTACGGGCAAATATATAAATATTGTTTCAAAAGTCGCGCGCGCATTCATCTTTCAAATGTTTTGAAAATTCCCAAATGGCCATTAGTAGCGAACTGAAATTGTTTCAAAGTATGCAGTGTTGTATAATAAAGGTTTAAACAATGATTTTTCTGGACTCCTTCTATATCGGCCCACCAACGGCCGAACGCTAAAATCGCTGAACACTGGTAGTTCCAAACTGGTTCGAATCCAAGCGAATGGGCTGGCTGCATAGGCGTTTTTGCGGTTTTCCCAGTGTGTAACGTGTATATGATCCAATTTCTCTTAGAAAGTTCTTCACGAAAGCATTTCTTCCTATAGGCATATACCCTACTGTGCTTTGCCATAATAAACTAAACCAAACCAGATTAGAAATTTAATTAGCTCTTTAATTTCTCTTAATTTGTTTGGAAGGCGATTGATTGCTTTAACTTGTTTTATTAAAATGTCACATGCTTAAAAATATAATAATTTATGAATCCATATTTCATGTTCCTACAAAAAGAAAATTTCTTAAATCACAAATATTAAATGCAGCAATGAAAGAAAATAATGATTCTCCGTATTTAAACTTCATATCGTAATAGTGAGGGTACGTGTAATTAATTTTATCCGTGTCCTTTCATTAAAAGATCATTTCTGTCATATTAGAGTAAAAAAAGGAGAGAAAAAACTCTGATTAACTGTGAAGGAAAGAGATTTTTTAATTCTATTCATAAAAACAAACCGTACTTTTTCTTAGAAATAATCAGTACGTTACGCTCTGTTTCCAAGGTAATATAAATAAATACTTGACCATAAATCTTATTTCCATTGTCTCAATTTGAGAGGTGGGATGCAAAAACAGTAGCAGCACATGATATATAATTTTTGCTCTTAAAAGGAAAGAAAGAAATTTCCATTTATAAACATACTCTTTTATGCTAGGGAGGACAGCCAAATAGCTTCAGGAAAAAATGACAATGAAAAAGCATTTTTTTTTCTTCTCTCCTGTTAGAAAATAAAAACGAATTAAAATATGCAAATACAAAAATCACCTATGGATAAACTGTAAATGTCTGATTTCATTTTTTAATTAAAAAATACAAGTTTTTCATAGCCAAAAAAGAAATGACTCAAAAGTAATTAAAAAGGTAAAATTTTCGGAAAAGAATGAATACTTTTTCGTGCTTGCTCTTAACTATCATATTAAAGAGTAAAAGGTATTAAAAATCTATAGATTTATTTCGACAAGTCTCCGGAAAGTAAAGACTTAGTGTTTCTGAACACTTAAGTTGTTGTTGATGGCTGAATCTTTTAACTCACTTTTATTAGTGATTTATGTAAAAATTTTGAAACTTTACAGTAAACTTCTAGCTTAAATTTTTCAGTATTAAAGTTTACTTTGCATTTACCTCTCTTAAGATTTTAAGTATTATTTTTTTTAAGATAAATTTTGATTTTGTGGTACAGTTTCTCTCACAAAACCCTCTTTTTAGGAGAACTTTTGCTATTCTTTATTACTAATGAGATAAAACTCGAACTTTTATGAAGTTATTTCATAATAAATTTCCTTGAAACTGCCAGTCTAAGCATGCAGTTTAATCTCTGTAAAACTACCAATGTACAAGTTAAAATACTGCTTGATTTTGTTAGCGCAAAAGCGGCTATTAGTGTCGAAATGGAATCTTACGTCGAATCACTATAAATGAGTCGTTTCATTTTTCATTCAAGTCTCTTTCCATTCGCCAAAATATAAGATACTTATCTTTCAAATTGAATCTGTGTTCGTGGATTAACGAACTAAGCTATCTGAAAGCAACAGATGCAACTGACACAGAAACATTCATAAAATTTTGTGTAATCCATTTTCCGCTCATTCATTGTAACTATTCACCCGTTTTCGGTTTCCGACAAAAGCTAAAATCTTTCCTATCGGGGGCTTTTGATATTAAATTTCTTTTTGATTTCGTCTCCCCATGCTTTACACGGTTTGTATATGAAATATGGCTTCATGCCTTTCATTAGTATTAGCTGCATATGTCTCCAAATAGAGAAGGTTATTTAATAATTACCATGTACATTAGCCGTTTAAAGAAGTAATAGAATAGAATTTGAGAAAAAGAACAAATTGCGATCACCGTTATACCGATTTCCGCTGCATATTATCGACGTCTACAGCTATTACATTCCATTTCCAACGTAATATTAAGTTCGTTTCCCTGATTGCGAAAAATTATTTCTTTGATTAAAGGAGTTATATAAGTAAATGTTCAAGTTAAAAAAATATAGATCGAAGCATACTTAATACTTCGACTTTTCGATATACTTTATTTAATACAAATTCGAATACGTTTTCAAATGCTTGTTTACTTATTATTATTGGTGCTTAGATCAATTAATTTTATTGGTTACATTTTGGGCAAATTCATTTAATACAAAGCTGATTTTATAATGAAGATTTAAATATAAAAAGGACTGAATAATGATACCTAAAGGCAATTATAATCTTAAACAGGGTTATGGTAAGAATATGTAATGAGGAATTATTTGAAAAGTTGTCATTATTTGCATGAATACTGGAATCATCTTATATAATATACAGTATTACATTTATTGCGAAGTTTTGAATAGACAAGGAGCTGAATTTTAAGTTAATTATGATATCAATGTGTAGTGAGAAGTTCTTTAAAAACTATCATTAATTACATGAATGTACGTAACAGTGCAAACTATCCCTCCTCAGACCCCCCTGAAAAATATTGCAGTTTGAGATAAGATAATCATGGCTCATACATAAAATTACTGATGAATGTATTAAACTGGGAAAAACTTCAAACGACACTGTTTCACGTGCAGTGTCCCTCTGGTTGCTTTGGGCAGCGTTTGCTTCAAAGGTCATCAGCGTAACCAATGTTTCAGTGCACTTATAGTAGCCCCTTCCAACGTCAAATGTAACTGCAGAAATCAAAGATCACTCAGCTCATTCCATCAATATATCGTTACGTGCGTATGGGCTTGTAAGGGATTGAATGAACACAAAACCGTGACAGCATGATTAAATTTATTTTAAAAAAAATAACGCCTTATAGTTCTGGAACCTTTCATACAGAGTTACTCGTACTGCACAGCTCAGTATGACAGAGCGCAGTCAATAGTTACCCCTTCAAACTACACTCATGTCCATAATTTAAGGATAATACAAAATCAGGCAAAGGAAGAGTTAGAAGCAAAACAAATTTGACTTATTTGTAAAGCTTATTTATTAAACAAAAGGTAAAGAGCAAAAAAAGATGCTATATGTTTGATATTATTGAAAAAATTAGCGAGTTTTCTCCCTGGAACAAATTACAAAAAAAAACCTATTTACAAAAAACCAATATTACATGGTTGGTATGATTGTTAATACATTTTATTTCTCCCAGACGATGCAATACAGACCGTACAACGCCTAGGCATGCTGAGTATCAAATTATCGATCTGATCTTGGGGGATATTACATCCTCAAAAAGCAATGCTCTCCGAAGTTCCGGTAGACATGTAGGAGGAGGCTGACGGGCTGTAACTCTTCGGCCAAGCATGTTCCACACGTGCTCTACTGGATTCAAGTCCGCTGAGAATGCTGACCAGTCCATACCGGTGATATCCTCCGATTGAAGGCATTCGCTTACGATGTTTGCACGGTGAGGATGGGCGTTGTCATCCATAAACACAAATTGTGCGCTCATGACGCTCCGAAACAAACGTACATGTTGTTCCAGAATGACGTCTCGATAGATTTGACTTGTCATGGTTCCAATTTGAACATGCAGGTCAGTTCTGGAACCCAGAATAATTCCACCTCAAACGAGCACTCCTGCACCACCGTAACGGTGTCGTTCAATGATGTTTTCTTGGTGGTAACGGGTACTTGAGCTCTCCATGTGAAAGTCCGGCGAGAGTCAGACTGCAAGCTAAATCTGGACTCGCCGGAAAACATCACACAAGCCCCCTGTTGCGGTGCCCACAATGCATGCTCTCTACTCCAAGCTAACCGCAGGCGACAGTGAGTTGCAGTAAGTGGAACGCATCTGACAGGTCTACGAGCATATAGACCAATCTGCCCTAAGCGTCTGTACAAGGTCTGCCTTGAAATTGTCGTTCCAGTGGCTGAAGAGAGCTGACGAGACAGGTCTGTTGCTGTGCTCCGCCTGTTTCTTTTGGCAGTAACTGCCAAATACCGGTCCTCATTCGGCGTTGTAAATCTGGGGCGACCTGTGCTGTAACGTCTACTCACATTACCATCATCTTGGAATCGTTGCCAAAGCCTGGAGATAGCACTCTGAGCAATTCCAAGTTCGCCTGATACTTCCAGTTGAGTGCGCCCATATTCTAGACGGCCGATAATTCTACCACTTAAAAAATCATCCAAATGCGTCCTTTGTGTCGTAACTATTCGGTTATTGCACTGAAATGCTTATAAAGCGCCTACGAACAATTTTACTTCTTTGCCTGTATTCCTTATATATCACCCTCTTACACTCTTGTCATTGTGACGTACCATCGGTGTCATCTGGTTACTTCCTGAAATTTGCATATGATTCTTGAAGATGTGTGTAGTGATTTTACAGGTGATATATTTATTTTAGAGTTCGATTTCCGCGTGACTCCGAATTATCCTTAATTTATGGACATGAGTGTATTAAGAACGTTGAACATGACGCAATGCAAGGCGCATTTAAAAGCGAAACTCTCACGGAAATCTCTCAATCACTCTACCTCAACTGATAACTAATGCTCCCTCCGGTCTTATATAGTTCCCCCCGTCTGCCGAGAAATTTCCAGTACAGTCACAGTTACATATTGCCGGATGCAGTAACAATTATATAGTGATCGGACCAGTTACAGTTACACAGGAATCGGACCCAAATGTCTCCAAATGGTCTCCAAATTTAGTGAGTTTCGGTGATCTCAGTTAAATTTGGCGAGAAAAATTAGTCGGCAAAAACATCGCCAGCTTGGCACTAATTTACCTCAATGTTGAATAAACTTTTTTGCGGCGATGCTTCGCATTCTGAGGCATTTTATGTTAAATTATACAAGAGATACAATAATTTACATATAATTCCACTGAATTATTTACATGTATGCAAAATTTGTAACAATATACCTAAATTTATTATTTATTACGACCAGTATTTCATATTTTTCTTCCGTGTAAGTATCATGTTTTCTTGTTAAGAACACAGAAGCTATCTGTTTCTTTCGGAAAATTCCAAATTTCGGAATGCACAATTTGTTTCTTGTATTCGTTATGTATACAATTTTATAACATGAGAAAATATGTCTGTAGCATATAGTATATAGTGTTTCTATTCGGATGCAGGCACGTGCCATATCCATTGCAAATTGCTAGTAAAGAAACTGAAAATTTAGAGTTTAAAATACGGTTTGAGCGAGGAAGGCGTTTGCAACATCGTGAAGTCAAAATATGGCATGTCAAGAGCACTGGACAGTAAATTTAAGAAGGTCTGAAACTATTGCTACGAAATGCCCACCTGCGGTAAGATAGCTTCCCCTCAAAACGCGGTTAGAGTTGCCAAAAAGTTGCAGAAAGGCGAAGTTGCCAGATTTGGCGCAAAATAGCTCATTTGGCGACAAAATTGGCGATGTGCCATAGAGGGAGTGAGAACATTATAAAACGCACTCTTGGAGGCTTTCCTCGAGAATGTTCTCGAAGGTAGGTTAAAGCTATATATGTATACACTGCTTTGTATGCCGAGAGGAAAGGTATCTTGAATTCAGTAGCATAATAGTAGATTTCAGAGGTTAGCTTCCAGAAGCTGTACTTTTAGTTCCAGAAGCTGTACTTTTAGTGGTTTGCCGTGAAGCTGTCTTCACCGTTATAGCCTGATGGCTTAAAGACTATGTTGCTAATTGTTTCAGTGTGTTTATCGCAGTTTTTTGACGACTGTAATGTGTCTTTTGAACTCTCCTGTGTAATACTGGTGAATGAATTGTGTCTTCACTCTTTATCAAGTGTTATCGCCAATTTCTCCAAATTCGAGAACCCGTAAAATCCAACAATAATAAGAAAACATTTTTCAAGTTATTCAGACTTTAGTTTTACAATATTCCCCACACGTGTTTCATTTTACTTACACTTGCTTTTAATGTTATGACTGAATTAGTTATGCCTGAATCAGTTAGTGATTTTAAAATAAGCATAATTCAATAAGTACACGACATTGTCACTTTTGTGGTCAATTTATTGTCAGTTTTGTTGAATTATGTATGAGTAAAAATTTCTAATATCTAAATCATGCATCAAAAAAATTTAAAACTTCACTTCAAAATTAATTGCAAGAAACACAACCCTCTAAGCGGTCAATGGTTTAACATCAAAATTTCAAATTTTTTCAAATCGAAATATAAAAGAGGTACTTTTTATAATAATGCCAAAATGTTCCTAGTACATTTTCTCATCTGGATTCATCTTATTTTAATTTATTGTTACCTTAACGACTTGGATACGTATCAAGACGTAAGTATATACACTTACTTAAGAGGATTAAGAAAAATATTCAGGACGTACATATAAATCCTAGAAGGTTCAGGTTCATCGTAAAATTTTACAAAAAAGCGTAGTCCATAAAATATCTTACAGCTCTGAAAATTTAGATTAAATCCGTGGTATGAAAATTACTCCAGTTTTATAAATTCTGTTTTAATTGCAGAGGATGAAATGTGTGTACATGCTCTTTTTTTTAACATTGTATAGTATCATTTGAATGTTCTGAAAACCTATCTTCCTCATCTCTTTGCAAAAACATAGTAAATTTCTTTTTAAACATAATTGTTGACAAAAAATAAGGATGAAAATCTTCCTTGTTTTCTGTCAAAAGTTCTGCTAGTACGTTTTTGGAATAATTAGATTTAAATATGGAGTTAATAGGCTTATCCACTAGAGACGAGGATAAATAATGATTTGTCTGCCACTCTTTGCTTTTTTAAGAAAGAAAAATGAAGATAATTGAGATGCGCGCAGACATTATCTCTGATGTTGCTATATACATAAAAAAGCAGAAAATAATTCAGCTCAGTGAGGAAAATGCAAATATTTAAAAATATCCTGCCTTTTTCTCTATCTCTATTTAATAAAATATAGTAAAGAATTTTTTTCTATGCTTCCAACAATTTACATAGTAATTTAAATAAAATATATGCAACGGAAATTATAGCAACATTTGTATTGCCTCTGAAACCAAGAATGATATAAATTCCTTTGAAGGAAAATTGTAAGCTATTAAAATGCATTTACAAAACATTTAATATAAATTTATTACTAAAATTGAGTAAGCAAAGTAGAACAGTATGCATGGGCGAATTCGAGTTCTTATCTAGATATTATTAAATGCGTTGTTAAAATTGGTTTCATTATTTGCTGAAACATGAAATTGAATCCGAATACAGTAACTACAAACGTAGCTGAACTATGCTCACTGGTTTACAATGCATTGTTAAAACTAAGCAGAATTTAAGTTCCTTTATTATTTATAACGATATGTTAAGTTGAGGATATTTTATTTACTTTAATTAGTAATCTAAGGAATTTGATGCAATGTAATTGTTAAAAACATAGTGACACGTTTAAGTTCTAAAAATAAATTACTGACTTAAAACTGCGTCTTTAAAATAAATGCTGAGCTAAAAATCTTGCTTTAACATTTACAGTAAAATATGGCATTCAAGTGAATGATGTTATGAAACAATATTGATTCAAGAATACACTTTTGAAATAAAAATGTTATATTTATGATCTTAAAACTCTCTAACCGGCAAGGCCGTATATATACGGCCAAGAATATTTTTTGTGATATCTGTACGAACGTATATATACGTGCATATTAAAATATGTCAAAGAAATTTAGGCAATATATTAAAAGTACATAAATCCATGTATAAAATGTCAGGAAACATTTTACATTAAATCAAGAAAATAAATGTTTCTTGTAATAGTTTTGGGAAATTTGTGCTTTCTTAGCGAAAACCCTGGCCGGTCAGAGGGTTAAGAAATATATTTCCTAAACGCATTTATTTCATCGTAAAAATACAAAGGTGGATCCAAAAAAGGATACAAGGGTAATAAAAATGATTTATTTACAACAGAGAGAAAATGCAGAAGGTAATTAAGAGACGTACTTGACTATCATATTTCCATATAATCATAAAATCTATTTAGGCATTTAGCTGAACGCAGAACAAAGATGTTTAACCGATCTTGACAGAAATTACGTCCCTGCCCATTAAGTCAGTTCTGGGCAGCTGTTTTCACATCACAGTCTGAAGAGAACTACATTTCAGATAAATTTGCCTTGAATTTCGGTAAAGGGAAGTAGTCACTGGGTGCTAAATCTGGGCTATGTGGAGGAGAGGCGACTCCAAACTTTAATTTTTGCAGCAATTCTCGAGTTTGGCAAGGCAGTATGGAGCCGGACTTTGGCAATCAGATGGATGACACAATCCCTCAACATGCCAGGGCGTTTGCGTTGGATGACCTTACGTAATCTTATGAAATTGGCACAATAACAATTAGAAGTAACGCTGCGTATTATTGCATATGATAAAAAATCTTAAATATAAGTTGAAAAGCGATTGAATGCAATTGAATGCGATTGATTGCATTCTAAAGCGATTGAATGAAGATTTATTTATTTATTAACGTATTTATTGAGTTTTATTACTTTTGTAAACCATAAGGAAATAGATGTATATTTTAAGAAAACTTTATGACTCTCTCAGACTTTTCAAAGACTGTTAACTGAACACTATTGTTATTTAGTACTTAAACTCTGACATCTGAGAGACTATGAGGCCACCAGTAATGTTACATGTAATTATAAGAACGTAATTATGCACGCGATAAAAAACTATGCAAAGAATGCAACTCATCCATAAAAAATGCGAGTGCTTTATTCTTTTTAAGATAACTATACATACTTGTCACAATGTTAATGCTAAATTTATGAAAATTTCTTATCATTTCTCAGTCCGAGGCAATAGCTCAGCTCAGCTGTGTGAAATTATGCTGTATCAATGCCCTTTTCACAAAAGTAATACTCCAATTCGTTATGAATATTGTTATCCTGTTCATGCTTATGGGATGTTCATAATGCTAGTATTCTGCGATAATGCTAGTATATCTAGAATACTTTGGTTCAGTTTATGTGTACATTAACGGCTTTTAATTATTTGGATATTTATAAAATTTATATACCTTGTACTTTCAGTAATACAGAGCAATTCTTAAATTTATATGAACGTAATTACTTGCTTTTGTTTTTCAGGGATAATATATTTGCGAGTGTGAAACTGAGAAAAGTTGTCACCAATGACAGATCGGCTCCTATGATTACATAAGCCAGATATTTTAAACAGAGAAAAGAGGCTTTGGAAAATCAATCCAGGTTCTTGAATGAACCGCGTGTTATCAAATGACTGGAATACTTATAACAGATCTTACATATTTTGACATATGTGAATAATTATGTTATTTATCACTGCATGAAGCGTTCTTCACTTAGAATGAGGAAAATCTGAAGGGCATTAAAAGTTACCTAAACTCCTAGATTTTAGTTCTCTAATGATATATAAATATTCTTCCCATAAAATATCTTCCATCTTTATTTTGCTATTTTTTGTACACCTATTTGCTCTTTTCAAAGATATCCGAGAGATTATCAGAAGATGTACATACTTTATTTCTTTAATGCTAACCTTCTAAATAATTATCTACTATTCTTCCATTAGCAATTTCGGATTCTTTGAGCTATGTTCGAATTTTTCTAGTGTTTGAAAATAATATGTCTCAAATAGGAATGCTTAAAAATATTGAAGAAAGAAAACTTCTTTTTGTCTGAAAAGTTAACGTATTAATGTAGCCTGAATTTTACAATAATTAAGTTATTTTTAGAACAAAATTTATGATCAAAATATTAAAACAAATGACTGTTAAATTTAGGCTTCAAATAAATATTTGCTTAATAACAGAAGATACATCAAATTTATTTGCAGTTTTCCTTCCAAATACGATTGTAAAATCATAAATGAATAAGAACCTTATAACAAAATCCATCAGAACTAAACTGTGTACAGATTAATATCAATGATGTTATTTTCCTAAGTAAAGCAGTCGGACTTCTGTTCCATGTATAATTCAAACGAAAACAGGCATGAATGTTCAAATATATAATGAGGCATAAATCTTCATATTCCGGCGCAAAGAGAGGTTCAGTCAAAAACAGTTATTGCCATAAGATAAGCTTCTCAAAATAATAACGGAAGTTCACTTTGAAAAGAAATACTTGAACGTGTCCTTTAAAGAATAATGCTAAGTGAAGAATAATAAGTGATAAATATCATTATTTTGAACTATATAGTCAGAAATCCAAGTGATTATACCCAGCAAAGGTTTATATTACTTTGTGTAAATTGACCTGTATTCGATCCGTAGCTCTGGCAATTCCAAGTATATGTTTGCTTTTAGAATGTACCTTTAGATAACATTTGTTCTCTGGATCGATGAAGTACAAATATTCAAATTTTGTCATTCATACACATGCTTCGGACCAAAAACCTGTTAAAACGTTTTAAATGTATCTTATGTGGATTTGTAGTTTAATGTTAGAAAATAATGATTTTGTTTTGGGAACTGTAATGTATAATCTCAATCAAACAAGTCTGCAATTCACATAAAAGAGGTTGAAATTTTTTTTTATGTGAACTAAGTTTCATAATCAGTACCCGGTTTTAACTGCTCTGATTTGAAATGTTTCTGTTGCATTTCAATAAACATTACTATTTGATGACCCTGAGGGGGAACTATTTATGCCCATTAATGTGAAATTTGGAAAATGAGTTTTTAATTTGTGTAATTTCAATGATAAAAAAATATTTTTATAAAATTATAAAACATTTAGTAGAAAAAAGAGTTTTCATTTTTTAGATGGCTAAAATTCTGCTTCCCCCAGTTTCTTCTGTTAATCTTAAGAACGCATGTTCTTCTCTGTCATAATCATTATTACTGGCAACATCTTCTCTCCCAAGTAATTCTTCATAAAACGGTTTTAGACTCAGGGTGATTGAGGAACCTATGGACATTAAAATAATTATTACTATTTTTTATAAAGAATGACTGCACAATGACAAAATACTGCATACTCTTTTAAATGCTTGTAGATATTTGATGCTTTTGTTGGAAGTCTTCCATTTTACAGCTTCTTTGGTTTTTTTACTCATTTTTCTGGAATAATGAGACTTTCTGTATTTGAGGAAGTTGAAATTATTTTAGGAATTTCAATTACTTTAGGAATAATCTCCTCAATCCTTTCGGTTTGTGGGTTTTCGTCTGCAGTCTACCGATGCATTTCTGTCAATGACTAAATCTTCTCTTATTTTTTAACACAGTTTTTTGTAGTGCTGCGAAATGAAGTGTCAATGAAGACGTTTATGCAAACTTTACACCAATTCATTGCCTGACATAGAAGCAACGTGCTCGATAAGAGTGAGACTCATTGTGCAACTCCCAAACATTGATGTCAGCACATCACAGGCTAAAACTTTACAAGTCCGTCGAGATAATGCTTCTGTGCAATATAATACCCAAGTTCATTAAATGCTTTGGGAATATGTTGTGTTTCATTATCATAAATCAAAGAAGAACATTGAAAACGTTTGCACTTACAGTCAGGTCCTAACTCGAATGCAGTTGCCATTAAAACGTTTATAACGTCACGTATTCTCCCTGTTCTTTTTCATCTTCTTGGCTGAAAACCTGGCCATCGAATCGGAGGTTGCACTAGAACCTTCACTTTCCATGCTCATAAGCACTATTGAAGAACTAATGAACGATACTAATAGGTCGTTGTTACAAGAGATAAGAGCAAACACTAATAAGCTTGGTGAAGCAAGTTGCACATAAATTCGTCTTCGTTCGTGGCTCATTGGCGAAAGTTGCTTTTTCTCAGTACGCAAAGTCTTTCTTCTGTCGCAATTAAGGAGAAGGATACTTTTTCTTCGGAAGCGATTCATAATGGACTTTAAAACAAATTAACATGAATGGTTCTTCCCCGGGTCTTCATTTTTGTTGACTAATTTTATATTTAACTGCCACAATATCCCAAGCTTTGAAACCAAATGTTTTTTAACGCCCATGGTCCAAAGAATATAATTTTTCTAAAATTAAATTTGAATTATTTATCTGATATATGTTATTTCTGATTCGCATAACTTGCTTCAAATTGACTTTCTGACAAACTGGATTAAATTGAAATTAATCTTAAGAACATATTGAAATTTTTAACCTGCAAATTTAATTAATAATAGTGTGGAGACGAGCTAAATTATTCAATTAAATTATTTCAGTTAAAATTTCATTTTTAAAATTTCGTACCATTTTAATCTACTTTTTTCATGGGCATTAAAAGTTTAAAATATTTATTAAATTTGCCACTTTTGCTAGCTCTTGCACTAGCATCATTTTAGAAAGTATACTTCTCGTTTTATTTTTCTTCGAAAGACTTTAATAAATAAACACCCAGAGATTATTGCCTGCTTGTTATTTTTATGAAAGAAATAAGGTCTTAGATGTCTGCTGAAAATGTAATTTCAGAAACTGGATGTCCAGCGTGGTTTTACGATACCTAATCTGTTGCATAAATAAATATGTCCATGATCAATATACTTCAGTGTATGAAGAAGCTGTGACTGACATATTGTAAAATTGATTAAGTTTCATTAAAAATTTTATTTATGTGACTTTTTCCCCCATGGGAATGTTGTTTTATGTACAATTAAAGTTGAAATGCTTATTATAAAAACTATGTGTCTTTTTTTCAACAAGGAAACATTACTGAAAATCAAATATAAACATTCTGCAGCCGACTTCATAAAATATGGCGTTAGAAACGACTGTTATGAAATACACACATAGTATAAAATGGTATTGAACATAAATTAGATTTAGCGTAAGTAATTACATCAACTAGATGTACTATTAAGAGAATATGATTCTCTAAAATTGAATACTACATATACAATACAAAACAGAAATTCAAAAACTTAAAAGTTTCATGCGCTATGCGCTTTTAATTGCATGCATTTAATTGCTTTAATTTTTTAACTGTTTTAGCAATTTTGTAAAATTAACCCCTAGAATAGAATGGTGGCTTGTTAGAAAAGATGCATTCTGAATTAATTGTTCGCCTTTGCGACGTTGTTGAGGCCAACGAGAATGTGTGCTCATCTTGGGCTATTGGTTCGTCTTGATTTCGGGAGCCAGTGTAAGGTCTAGTCATCCTGTCTAACATAAACTGCTACTATACCTACTTAAAATTTGTTTAGTGATTTCTCGCTATGATTAGAAGATGAATGCAACAAGGGAAGAGTGTAAAAGACACTTTCATTGAACTCTGCTATTTGTACACGCCACTCATTTCACCAGGACCTCAGATTAGTTTAACTTCTGCTTCTCCGCCCCTTGTTTTTTACCTTGCGGCTTACCTTGACGCACGCTAAAACGTTTTTCTTTTACTTCGAAAGTTCTCCCTGCAGTTGAATCTTTGCTTGCTTTCCGCTATCGGCCTACGAAACTGCCCGTTCAAACTCTGGCTGTAATTTATTTTAAGAGTATTTTCGGCCACCCTCCCGCTTTCAAATTTGACCGCTAGCTCAAGTAACTATTCCAAGATGCTGATGTTTCTCATCTTAATAAATTCCTGAATTTGAGGCAATAGACGGGGCAAAATGATCTGAATCATATCGTTATTGGGCTTTTTCCCGTACAATAAATTAATGCTTTAAATTTTTTTAAAAATTAATTCGGTCAACTCCTCGACCTTCCTTTGATACTTACTGAATAATTTAGCTTCTAACTTCTCTTTCACCACTGGGAATGCTTTTAACAGCGTCGTCTTAAATATTTTAAATGTATATATTTCATCGTCCATTTCTCTTAATAGAAATTTACGGATCCATTTGGACCAGTATAAGGTACCAGAAGTGGGCGCAGCCCGACCCACCTAACCAAAGAAGTTGGTCTTATGGTCATAACAGGCCACGTCCAATTCAACAAAGGAAAATAAGTAAAATATAAAATAACTAAATGAAAATAATCATGTGTTAATAACAATTAGGTATTTTCTCCCTCCTTTCTGCATGCCTTCGTGGTGCAGCAGTTGCACATTTCGAGAGATCCAGATTCAAGTTCTGACGAAGACACTGCTCATATTTCACATCTACTGTTTTCAAACAAATCCTAATGACTCTACAGTGGCTCCCGAACTAAAACAAGTGGTGTATGATGATTCTTCACTACTAGGATTTAGCGATTGTTTCCGCTAATCTCCATTCGCTATTTAGAAAAAAGAAAGAATATATAAGGGAATTTATCAGTCCTTTTTGCATGCCTTCGTGCTGTAACGGCAGCGCACTCGGCGCGTTGTAAAAGAAGTTGGTGGGTGATGATTCTTCATCAGCAGAATTTGGTGAAGCTGGCCTGCTAATCCCCAGTCCCCCTTTAAAAACGGGAATATATAAGGTATTTTTTACCTCCTTTCTGAATGCCTTCGTGGTGCAACAGTAGCACACCAGGCGCGTATTCGAGAGGTCCATTTTCGACTCCCGGAGAGGGCATTGCTTTTTGTGTTTTTTTTTCGTGTTTCCTACTTCAAAAATCCTAATGACTCTAGCCCAGCTTAAAGCCTATCCTTGTAGGGCAGTGGTAGCGATCGTTATTTTTTGAAATTCTATGACCAAGTACAATAAAAAATGACTGTCCTGCCGTTCCAGAAAATTGGTGACCGATTTTCTACCATCAAATGAAACTGCGGGTTTCACGGAGGTCCGCACTGTACCTGCTAGGAGGCCAAACGCTTCCATAGGGTTTACTAGGCCAGTGGAGTCTGCGACGTTGGTAGGGCAAGAAAGAAGGTGGGCTTATCCTGGGCCACTGGTTCAGATTTATTTCGGGCGTCAATATATAATCCAGTTTTTTTGGCTAGCATAAACTGCTACTGTACCTACTTGAAAGTTTGTTTAGCGACTTCTCGCTAAGACTAGAAGATAACTATAACAAGGAAAGTATATAAAGAAAACCTTTTATTGAACTTAATTATTTAAGGGGGCATGGTCTTACGTGCTTACAATTTTACCATCCGCTTGTAATGAGGAACTTAATGGTAACAAACTGGATTTAAAGGTAAGCTAGTAGTTCAAGATTACATAAATTGGATTGCGGTTTGAGCAGAAACCTACATCGGCGTGATATTTAACTTCGGCGGCAAGAATGCGAAGCCAAGATTCAGAATTCAAACGAGTGGGAAAAATAACATTGTGCGCACTCGATAGCTAAAACGCACAGTGCTTAACCTTTTGCTACTTCAGTTAAAATGCACGCTTGGTCATCCTAACTCATTTACATCCTGACGAGGAAACGCAGGAAACAAGGAGTGACAGGAAAGGCAAATTAAAATAACTATTCGTAAAAATATTATAAACCGTATAAATATATAAGTGGGTTACTTTTCTGCAATTTAAGTAGAATTCCGTATGATTTTTACCCTTTTAAAACAGCATTTATCTTCCAAATTGAATTTATAATTTTTCAGAATTTAAATTATCGTTTGGGAATAATCCGCATAATATTATTTATTTTCTTTAACGTTGCCTGTGACATTTAAATCATTCATAAATATCTATCAGAAAGTTTGAAACAAAGCAAGAAACAAACAATTCGCCAAAATATTTCTTGATAAAGGCAATAAACACTGAAAACCTGCATCCCGATAAAACGATTTACTAAATGTATTTTTTGACTTAGTATCATTACAAGAAAATCCCACAGACCTATCTATCCTATGAAATAGCTATTTTTCTTCATTTATGAAAATGTTTGCTGTTGTAAGATTTGATAAAGAACTCTACTATCCGTAATCTAAAAGAAAAAAAGCACTGAATGGGGTGCTCATTTTTGGTAGTAGAGATTGGAAAAAGGGATTACAGCTTAATCAGAGATATAAAGAAATATCATCAAGGATCCTAAATGCTTCATACCTTAATGTTCCCATTTGATACATAAATTATCTACTTATTATTTTCATTTTGTTGCTACGTTAAGGAAATAAGATATTGCAAGAAAAAGTTTTTCTGTATCTATAACAGCATCTGCGTAAAAATTGACATGAAGTTTATGAACTGAAATTTATAAACAGGTACTTTCATTTATTTCATACGGTAATCGTGAAATATATTGGGAGATTCTGAAAAATAAATTTCTTAGTATTTTCAGAATTATAAGTACAGAAACGTGGAAGCAAAACTAGTAAAAAGTAACAACTTTCAAAGTAAAAACTAGACATACTATTTCAATCTATTTCCTATTTATTTCCGAATTTGGATCTAATTTCTGTGCATTTCAAGGAGCATTATATAACAGCGAAATTAATATTTATAAGCATACGTGGTCTATATAGGTACATATTATATATATGCATATAGTGTATCAAAAAGGAAACAAAACTAAAGTGAGAAAATTTATGCAGTATTAGCCTAAAAGATAAGAGATGTGATAAATAACTTCTGAATTGAAAAGTGTTTGCTTTTATGTAAGTAGTATTTTATGGAAGGATCGTTTGGTACCATTTCATACAGAACTTTTTATACTTATAACTCTCTACTATCGTTTGCTTTCGCGACATCAGCACTTCGCTAGAAGCTTTTTATTTAGAATAATGCTGAAAAGCAATGCTCTTGGAGGCCAATTCAGAAGTCAGACGTTGGCACGCAAAGCGGTTAACCAATCGGAAAAGAGTTCAGAAGTGGAATTTTCTAGATGATCCGAGACTCGCGAGTTTACTTAACTTTTTGCAGCTTTCCAATTTCAGGTACCTTGTTTCAAAAGTTCAGTTTTTAGCACAGTTTTTAACTAAATACGCTTCCAAAAATTCTTCTTGGGAAAAATGGGAAATCAAATGGAATAATTTCAATAAAAAATTTACATAGGAATTTAAAATGCATAAGTTAATATAGTAATTAAATAAACTATTTAAAACAAAATTTTACACCTATTTGAAGTTATTTTACGAACTCCTGTGGCCTAATGTATTACGCGTTGACTTCTGGAGTCGAAGACTGTCGATTTAAGTCCCACAAGGAGCAGTAATGCAACGAAGTTGCTATTTAAAAAACCGTATAGATGGAAAAGTTTATAGCTAACTTCAGAACAACACAGATACGTATTCGGCTTGCTGAACGCGAAGACTAAAAACCAGTTTTTCGCTGATAACACCTAACGCTGAGGTAACGCGCTGAAAATGTGTACTATGTGTTACAGTTCGAGCCTTGTCTTTTCCGGCCTTCGAAGCATGCTAATTCACTAAATGTTTTCCTGCCACTCTTCCTCCCCCCTCCCAAAAAAAGGAAAAAGGAACTTGCATTATTTTCCAATGACTGCAAACATGATTTTTGCCTTGAGAAAGTCACTAATTTTAAAAATTAGGAAAACTATTGTATATACAGAAAAGAATCTTTCCAATATGAGACCAATATATTCAAATTAAGACATTCAAATTAAATATTGAAGTTGATTTTGTAGAATGCGCCCAGGTTTTTTAATGTCTCCACGTTTGGTTTTCTCAACCTGCATGATAGTTTAGCAGCATATGTCCCATAACATAAGCTACATGACAAATCCTTCATAATTTTAATTTTAATTACATTAAAATAAAAATTATAATATTTTTAAATATGTCACATACTATAGGGAAACATAAACAATAAAATTTGTCATGTTTCCCTATAATATAGAACATATACTGCTATTTATAAATATTTAACTCTTTTTACAACATTTTAACACACCCTCAGAACTGAATAATGTGCGATATTAATTTTATACTCAAAATTATTAAATTTCTCAAAAATATTAATTACTAAAAAATAGCAAAAAGAGATTAAAAATATTTATAAAAAACAATGTACTCCTAAAATTAAAAAACTAAAACTCTAAAAATTACAAAAAAACGATTAAAATAGTTTAATTTTAAGCACACCCTAAAAAACCGAAAATATGAAAAAAAAGCTCAAAATAGTCACTCAAAAGCAAAAATATTTTAAAGATTTTTCAAATTGTACAAACATGCTCCATCTGTCATACCTCTAGTCGAATATGTAATTTCCTTTATTAATTTTCTTGACTGCATAATCAGAAAGTTTTCCGTAATATAATCTTTTTCTGCATCATCTACTTCTGTTTTTATAATACTTGTAATTTCATATTTAGTTTGAATTTATCTCAATCAGATTTTGTCTTCCAGGTTCTTAATCTTTCAATTTGGAAGTTTCAGAATAATATCCGAGATTATTGAATTCTTCTATTTATTAGTAAATAATGTCAAAGACTTTTATAAAATGAGAATTTAAAAATCGTATCATGATTTATTCTCAACAAAGATACACTTTGATTATCTTCTACAAAATTGTATTTCTTCCATCATAAACTTTAACATTTTTAAATTCATTTCAAAATAATGAGAAACCATTTTTGTTAAAATTCAGTAAATATTCTTCTTAAGATAGACACATATGTGAGATAATACTATAATAATAATGCTTTAAATATTTTTCAAGACATTTTCTGTTAGTTGTTTATATAACTTTGGATTATACCAGTCTATTTTACCTTCGTGTTTATTTTAAACGTGTCACTAAAATCTTGGTACTTAATATTTTCATCCCAATCTACTACATCTTTCAATTCTTCAATAGCATTTTCTGTTTGTTTTAGGTATCTAAAATCTAATTCAATATTTAATAAGATTTTCGTGCATAATCATTAACGATAATTTTTGATAACCTGAAATATTATCGCAGAATACTCTCTATTCACTGATGAAAGGTTCAGATAATTTTTCATATCTGGAAATCAAATTCTTTCTTCATTTCATCATCAAAAACCTGACCTTCTTTCATTTCATCATCAAAAATTGGTTAACAAGTTGCCATATATTATAAAGATAATCTTAGGAATCCAAAAGAGATATCACAAAACTTCCTAAAACTTTTTCTCAAAGTATCTTTAAAAGTATAAAATTCATTTCATGTATCTTGGTATATAGAAGTACATTTCCAATCAACTTTACCTTAAAAATTTTCATTAAATTCTTCTGATAATTCCTGATTAGAAGAAATAGCTCTCTAATGAACTTTATATTGAAATTTTTCTATAATTGTTTCTGATAATTCATGATATTTAGAAATGTATTTTCAATCAACTATATTTTGAAATGTTTTCATAAATTCCTCTGTTAATTCCTGATGCATAGAAATGCTTTTCTAATCAATCTTATCTTGAGAATTTTCAATAATCTTTATGTTAATTTTAGATTTTCAGAAATACCTTCCGAATCAGCCTTATCTAAAAATTTTTCTAATATTTCCTTAATCTTATCTGCCATTTATTTAGAAAAATTTTAGGACTTATTTATATCCAAAAGGTACAGTACCGTAATTATCTAAAATTCTTTTACCAAAACTCAACGTAAATGTTTTAATCATTTCGTTTATTTTAATATTTTTATGTTTCTGAATTTGAAATTGATTGATTTTTACATCTATGCAATTAGCTGCTAGTGATATTATTTTACATCTTTCTTTAAAATTGAGTTTGCTTTTCCTTCTGTGACACATTTAAAATCCTTTTACTTTTCCTTTTTCATAATTAGTATTTAAAATATAGATATAATCTTCAGAAGCACCAGATATCCACGATTTCATAATTTCATTTTCTTCTAACTCATTGCTCTATTCACCTAATAAACATTCTGTTTTTATATTACTAACACCATCATCAATATAAATAACAGAATCCCTGTCATAATGTAATACTTTATCTAACGCTCTAAATTCTTTTTCATTTCTCATATTTTCTTCAATCATTTGCCTTGAAATTCCCATGGCTTATGTACTCCACGCTTTTTTTAAACAGCCCAATTGACGCTCCTGAACCTTTTCCTTAAAGTTTTTGAGCCCCAAAAGAACCTATAATTACAGCTCCTAATCCCAGTGATGTTAAAATAGGTCATAAAAAAGGTAGGAAACCTCAAAATATCTCTGGTCGTTCTTTCTTAAATTAGCTAAAATTTTGAAAAATTCCGAATTTTCTTTTAAGTAGGATTTTTTAATACGTGGGTATGAAGGTGTTCCGAATCTAAATGTCCAGTTTTTTTAATGTTTGAGGTATTTCAGGTATTTTTGGTTTGAAATATATCATAAGTTAATTAACAATTTCTGGTTTAATTTAATTTAAAATATATTTAAACAATGCACGACAATGTTCAAGATTAGACAAATTAGACATCTGACTTTTACTTAAAGTAATCCTTTTTCCATTATTAATTTCATTAATCTGTGTTTTTGTTAAATTTAAATCATAATTTGGAGTTTTAGATTTATCAATCTGTAATGTTACTTACACTTTTTATTATACACAGATTTTAATTTATTAATCTGTCCATCACTTGAATAAACTTTCTTTTTTTATATACTTACTCATTTATTAAAGATGAGAATCAGGACAGAAATTGATCGTAATATTGTTTTACATCTGCCTCAGTCATAATTCCATTTTTCGGTTACAATTTTAACAATAAAATTACTTGATTAAATAATTTCTTAGGCAGCAGATTTGCTTTACATGTTTTATTTGTTAAAACTGTGAATATCATTTAAATATTTTATGCATAAATTCAGATGATCAAAAATGTGTTGATTAACCATTTTGTTTTTCTCTTCATGTCTTCCTGTTCTTTTTCTTTATTCTAGCAAATCAGAATGAAAAAATAATAATTAACGATTATACTGAACCTGATGAATTTCATGATTCAAATCAACATCCGTTATTACCAAAATGGCATTTTAGACTCTTAATTAAAGATTTATCAGGATCGCGAAAAACAAATTTAACACTGAATTTAATATGTGATTTATTAGAGTTTGACGAATTACATGTCTACGCAAGGCAATTATGTCATCCCAAATATGTTAATTTGCAAAAACATTGTGCTATGTTTGAAGAAAAAGATGATATTACAAACTGTTCTTTAAAAAATTGTTAAAAATTATGTGATAAATTTAAAAAGAAAAATGTGACATTTTCGTTGGTTATGGATGATTTTATTACTCTAGATGAATTAGATTACGCTCAACATCGGTCAAGGAAACTTTGGTGTGGACAAGGCTCGAATTCTGACTATAGACTGATTACCATGAAATTTAGCCAATGTGCATCTTCACTATTTTTTAACGTATAACTTGTACAGCCTTTTTCACGAAGGTATCATTTACCTTAAGAAATAGTTTTCTCATGCTTAACTATAACTGACCAAATAAACAAAGTCTACTGCATTTTGTCATAAGAGAAAAAAGTATTACGAATAACCCGTCTTTAAAAAAAACTGCTTCAATTTTATTTTAGAATAGGTAATTGTTTTAGAAATACGAAATGTTTATACATATATATATACATATCAATCTGCTGTTAAATAGTTTCTTTTTACCACCTTTACCGACACCATAAACTAGAATAACTTCTATTATGTTGTCTAGCTCAGTCTTCCTGAAACGTAGCGTCTACAGTATAGTAAGTAATACGATGGTATATTAAACTAGGACCCATGTTTAACGCTAGGCTTTGAGCGTAATACCTGTAACTGAGTAACGTGAAACTAATTAATATAACATTAGGCGGCGTATCAGAGAGTATACTGCAGGTTGATTATGGAATAATTGAACGTAACTGCTTTACACAGAGCTTCCCTGCAAAGTGGGGAGTAGATTGTGCATTCACGGCAAGTTAAGCACTTAAGTCTACCTATAATATTTCATTTGCAAATTGCATAACCCAATATTGTTTCTAAAGTACAATTAAAATATTCAGTAAGGTTGTTTTAAAATTTTACGAAACAAATTCAGCTGGACGTACTTAAAATTATTTCCTCAACTAAATGAAAGGGATATATTTCACAAAATATTCTGCGGATAATACTTTTAAAATATTGTCTTACATTTGAGTTCGTATGCCGTCCATTAAATTTATTTAACTTCGACAAGATAATGCATTATTAAAAGGGGAAATGCAAATTAACTCTTTTGGACAGAATGTTACAGATGAATCTTCATTGCCTTATGTTTTTCTCTAATTAATCTGAACTAACAGATTGCACTCTACGCTGATTCTCATATGAAGAAAAATTCCTTAACTAGAGAAATGTTTCTTAAATTACGCTTATTTTGCTTGGTTGAAAGGCCCTTTCGCTGACACTTTTTCTCAGACGAATGATTCTCATTTATGTTAGATATGAGAAAGCGTACCCTAATAAAAATAAATTATAATTTTCCATAAACTAAGCTATTGGAAATGAATCAGTGAATGTGTTGAATTAATCGATGATAATTTTATGTGCTTTGAAAAAGTTATTTTCGCACTGGGAACTCCTAATTATAACTCCACATTAAATTATTTAAATGTATATATATCTATGGTACACACATAGGTATATACATATACTCCGAGCATACATGTATTCAATTTTTGGAAATTTAATCGGCTTTTATATTTTTCTTTTAAATATATTACAAAATCATTGCAAAATTTAGGCAATTTTGATTTCGTCAGCTGTCTTATTCGAAGTAACTTGTGCATTATACCGATCTGAATTTCCAATTTACTACTTTTTAAAATTGAAAATAAAAATATTTCTTCTTCTTTCTCAGTTTTGATTTTTAATGTGCTTGTGTATTACGTGCCTAATTTCATTCGAGTCATGTCGGAGCAGGTTATATCTTTATTGTCTTTATGAGTGTTATCTCTTTATGATTGGAATCAAGTAGAAGCAGGTTGTATTTTTGCAAATTGATGTCTGTATTTTTAAATTTCTGAAAAATTTTAAAATACTTTAGATTTTATATTAATATATTCTAATTTAGCAATTTTATATTTAAATTCAGAGTACTTGTTTCACTATTTTTAATTTTGCAGTTCAGCCAGCTACAATTCAGAAATTTGACTACGCTGATGATCCTTTCGGCTGCTCCTTAAGAAGGACAAAAAATTATCACCCATTATTTAATTTTTATTATTTACTATTTAATATATAGTAAATATGATTTATTTTCGTATTAAGTTATTTTTGCTTGGGTTTTGATTTCAAACATGTTCCATTCGTAACTTAGTACTAAGTAACTTGCCACAATGTTAATTCAATAAATTTTAAATATATTTTATTTTTTTCTCATATATATATATACATCTATATGTGATACTTGCAGTCGGTGGGCATTGGAAAAGATGAAGTTTAGCAATCAGAGTCCGGATTTTGTCGTTGGTCAAGTGGAAGGCAGCAGAACTGAAGACAAAAGTATTTCACTTTAAAAACTACACATCTTTATTCAATTAGCGCAGCAGATCACTTTTGTTAGACACATATTGATCACATATTGAATAATGATTTAAATAGCAATACTATTAAAATTAGAACTTCGACGTCATAAATATGTTTAACAAAGGAAAGACGAAGAGACAGAGCAAAGCGTTCGTATAGCAGAAAATGGCACAAAGCAATCTGACGAAAAATGACGTCATAGAGCTATTTCTAGTAGCGGTTATATAAAAGGCTAGAGAGTTCTGGAAAGTACCAGTCTAGGGGGAAGATCCTGAAATTGCGGAAAGTTAATTAGAGATTGCCAGTTCGCGTAGAGCAAAGCCATCGTTTTTTATATTTTACATATATATATACATGTGTGTGAGTGTGTGTGTGTGTTAGTAAGTAAAAATATGCAAATCAAAATTATAACATAAATTAGCAGCAGCTCCTTGAATGCTCATTTTAATAGGGAATTCCCTCTCTTTATTCTAAAAATAAGAATATAGTTTTTCTACATATAGTACAAACAGTAACTAATATACGGTTGTTTATAATATCTTTTTCTAGAATGCGTCATTTTATATTAATCCATACCATACTTTTACATAACGCTCTTAGAACTCAAACCGCCAATAACAATTTTACAGCAATATTAATTAGCCAATCTGTTGCATTGAAACTGAGACTAACACATTCTGAATAAAGATTTCATCCTGAACGCAAGGTACTTTGCTCCTCCTGTCGGTCTAACTAGACTGCTGCTTAATGATAGTCTTTCTAGCGCAACAATATCTGAAACGTAAATATTACGTTCTGGAAGAGGCAAGATTACATATTCCATGTAAGGTATATTAAAAATACGATGGCTGCTTTAAGAATAACTGGCTACCTCAAAATTAACGCTTCTAAATTTTATGCTCCAACCCTAAATTCATCTGTCCTCCCAAATTCGAGATCTTTCTATGTTACATACATATGTAACGCATATATAATTATTTATTTACTAATGGATTATGTAGTATATTATGTCCTTTGATAAAGGTAGTAGAATTGTAGTGGAATGAAGCATGTTTAAAACCCTCTCAGCGTTACGGCCGGATTACTCCGTATAGAAGGCTGCCTTCTATATTCATTACACATGAAAATTTCTGCTATCTTTTAATGTATCTGATTTCGGTTTGGATGTATATTGGAAGAAAAGAAATATAGGTATAAAATGAGAGAGTCATTTTTTTAATTAAAATAAAGAAAATACCACTAATTCATGAAATTTCGAACTTCGAAATTTCATGAAATTTTCATTCATTTCATGAAATTTCTTCGAAATTTCGAACTTCGAAATTTCAGGGCTAAACCCGTAACGCTCGAAGGGTTAAAAATTGAATCCTGATTTTTTTTAATTGAAACATCAAATTTGATTCATGAATAAATTTGTAGGGTTTTATATTTATTTTAAATAACCATTTAATTTTAATATTAAGTTACTTTCCTATAAGTCTTCATTCCCCTAATTGTCAGGGCCAGAATATTTAAATTTAGTAGCGAACGCAAGAAATGCAAATTCTACTAGTGAAAGAATAAGTTAAATATCGACGTTTCAGTAGAAAAATTGCCGTGCGTGCTTATACGCAAACTTCTGTTTAGGAGTTACTGCTGTTTTTGACGTGGCTTAAGCGGTATTATCTTGCTGCCACTAGACTCATTTGCGCGCTGTAGGCTACAGGATTATATCAGCCCTGTTGGATAATTCTACTATTTGTGAGTATCTCTTACTTTACGTTTGGTTCTACTGTTTCAGTTACCGCCCAAGTTGAGGCGTAATATGTTAGCGTCAAGTTGACGCATTGTAAATAAGTTAAAGAGTTTAATAAAGGGCAGTTTTAACCCTTCGTCGGTACAATTACTATTTCTCAAGATTATACACAAGAGAAGGAGAGTAGAACGTTACATGTGCCGCCCGAACTTCTAATTCGAATCCAATGGCCAGTAATCAGGACAGACAATCATCCCTACAAGAGACAGAAGTCGTAGACCCCGCGGTGACGAGCCCATTGGATGGATTTGGCTTTTTAATACCGACGATGCGAGCAGCAATTAAGCCAGCAGTAGTATTCGACGGTAAAAACTCCGTCACTTCATTTCTTGAATCGCTTGAGACACACTTTCAGTTGTATCCGGTACCCGAAAGGCAAAAAGTAGCCATCGCCTCCAGTGGTCTCCGAGGACAGGCGGAGTCTTGGTGAAAAGGGATCGGAAAATTCTTACTCGGGGAAGTGAGAAGCCCCACCTGCAATTTTGAGAATTTCAAAGCGGCACTCCTGAAGGCCTTCCCGATTGTGAAGGATCGTGCGAAGCTGGAAGCCGAGCTGTACAGCTTTTATCAACGGAAAGTTGAACACCTCCCGAATTTATTTTGCGCAAACTAGTGAATATGCTATACGGAAGGAAGCCCGATAATGAAGTAATTGAAATTATATTACCAAGATTATTACCTGCAGTACAAGATTTCGTGGAACTGAGAAACCCACGAACGCTGGAAGAATTATTCCAATTAGCCGTAAAGTTTCAGAACCGTCGGATAGCGGAAAATTCGAGATTTCCTACCCAAAGTTACTATCAGCACTTCTCCCGACAGCCAGCTGCAGAGAGAAACAAATACAGTGGAAAACGTTTTCTTACCAGGCCGTCAACAAGCAAGAAAGAAAACGGCAAAGCCAAATACCGCCAGCGCACCCAGCAAACATCAGGAAGAAAAATGAATTTCAACGAATAAAGGGGCCTGAGAAATTGAAGGTTCAGACCCCGTGTGCATCGCAAAATCCCTCTAAGTTATATGTAAATACCGTGGTACTCAAGAATTCTCAACTACCGGTAATCCAGATTCTTTTAAACGACGTATCCGTAGAAGCACTCTTCGACACCGGTGCGGAAGGAAATTTTTTAAGCCACAACTTCTACTATCGAAATTTCCAAAGAATAAGATTGTTTAAAAATTGTAGCACAGAAATTGTTGTTGTTGAAAGGGAAAGTTTGTGAATGTATCTGGAAGCTACCGCTGAACGTTCAGGTAAAAAACGAAGTTTTGAAAGTATTATTTTTGGTTATGAAAAATTTGCAAAACCATGTCATTTTAGGTACAGAGTTCCTCAGGTCGGCGAACGCCACAATAAACTTTTCAGAAAATTCTATTTTCTTGGATACGCTGCCAAAGGTGGTGGAAAAAGTAAAGATTCCAGACTCAGATTTCCAACATCTAAAACAAGATGAAAAAGCCAAGCTGGAGCAACTCGTAAGTAACTTTCGCACGTTATTTGAGAAGCCAAGGAATACACATATTGTCAGCCATGCGATAGAACTAAAATCAAGCGAACCTTGTAAAGCAAAACCCTACCGTTATGATAAGGAAAAAGAAGCAATAATAGAACACCACATAAAACAAATGTTGAGGGATAAAATAATTATTCCCATCAATATTGACTATGCTAGCCCAGTTGTGCTATGGAGAAAGAGAAATAACTTGCCTTCTTCGGATCCAAAAGCTTATCGTTTTGCGATCGATTACAGAAAACTTAATAGCATGACTAAATTCCCTATTTACACCTTCCCTGTAATAGAAGAAATAATACGGAAAATTAGGTCTGCAAAATATATGACCGCTCTTGATCTTACTTCAGGCTACTTTCAAAGAGCCATGAAACCAGAAAATGTGAATAGAACCGCGTTTATTACAAAATCGGGTACTTATGCATTCTTACGTATGCCGTTTGGACTTTGCGTGGCACCGTCAACGTTTCAACGCGCTATGGACATAATTTTACGTCCCGTCCTAGGAAAATCCACTCTCATTTATATCGATGACATTATCATAACTAGTGATATTATTGAACAACACGTGGAAGACCTCCACGAAGTTTTTTCTTTATTAAAAAAGTAGGTTTAACTATTAATGCCGCAAAATGTAAATTCGCAACTAAGGAATTGCGATATTTAGGATACAAAATTTCAGCTAAAGGCATGGAAACTGAAATTAAATTCTAAAATTAAAGCAATTAAAAATTATCCTCCGCCAAATACGGCGAAAAAACTTTCATGCTTTATTGGCATGTGCTCATATTATCGTTCGTTTATCGAAAATTTTGCCGATATTGTTGAACCTTTGTTAGTGTTAAAACGAAAGAATTCCAAGTTTTCATGGACAGCGGAGGCAAACAACGCTTTCGAAAAATTGAAAACAGCTCTATTTAATGCTCAGTGTTAAAATTCTCGGAAGGGGACGAGAATTTGGAGATCGCTGCGGATGCGTCAGATTACGCCGTGGATGCAGTTTTAACTCAAGAAGGTCACGACTTGGCACTTTTTAGCAAAACTCTAGGTCAGACTCAAAGGAACTACACAGCGACAGAAAGGGAAACGTTAGCAGTGTTAATGGCAGTTCAGAAGTTAAGGTCTATTTCGGAAAAGCCCCAGTCACAATCTACTCTGATCATGCGGCCGTAGGCAGATTATATTCTGGAAAGAATTCAACTCCTAGATTAATTAGATGGGCCTTAAAGTTACAAGAATACAACTTAATAATTAAGCATACTCCCGGCAAGGACAATACAGTGGCCGACGCCTTGTCAAGAATTAAACTGGGTGAAAATGGAAATTAAATAAAATTTGCTACGTTGACTTCTAAAGTTTTAGATTCTCGTGAAACAATTATAGCTGAATTGCCGAAGGATCCAGATTTCAGTGATATCTATGCTTATTTAAAGGATCCATATAATTTTGAACATATAGATCTTGCTGCAATTAGAAATAGGGTCCAAAATTACGAGATCAAAGATAATCTGTTGTTCTATACTAAATCAATAAATGAAAACCACGAACTGAAACCAGCCATCCCCGCCACACTACGGTTGAGTATTTTGCAGGAACTTCATGCGGGTCATTTAGGTATAAAGAAAACGTTGCGTAGAGTACGCGAGGTGGTGTATTTTCCGCAACTACAGAAGATAGGTTAGGTTAGGTATAAGTGTAGGGGGCCACCTATTATTTACCCTGGGTAAGTAGGTATAGGCCCCTTACGCTAGCTATCCAGATTAGTAAAGCCTTCCTGGGACCCACGGTGCCGGTTTGGTGTAGAGGTGCTTCTGTTGTCTGGAGCAAGCGACATCACAAGCTCTGCCACTGCTGGCGGCGTCACTGTCTTATGCCAATGTCTACTTTGGCTGCTATTGCATGTTCATCATACCTAGACGTTCATTGTTTGTATATTCAATCTATGTGCTTAATTTGGTTGTTGATGAGCACATTGAAGTTTTGGAATAATTTAATTACTCATATAAGTTCGTTGACTAGCTGGTGTGTTTAAGTGCTTCTTACCATTTATATGACGATTTGAACTATTTTGAAATGTTTTCATTATTTGCTGTTTCAGCTAAGGATTCGATTAATCATTGGAGGTTATTCTTTAATGAATGAGTTGGAGGATCACTCTGTGTTGCACAGTTCTAGACCCTTTGATGCCAGAGTGTCCATTATTTGGGATATGCGCTTCCTCATATGGTTATTATTGAGTGCGCATCTGAGATACGGATTCACGTCTTGGTCTAGTCTTGGTCTTGTTAGGTGCAGATTTGCTGTTATGGTGCATGTGAATAGGTAATGTTCTGGATCTCCCCTCTGCCCACATACACAAAGATCTGAAAGTGAGAGATTCCTCTTGTAGAAGTATGTGGGGAAAGGGCCATGGCCTGAGATCAGCCATGTTATTTGTCTACTTATGACGTTTGGAGTAGAGCATATTTTTGGATACAGGTCGTATGTGCGCCTGCCCTGTTCAGCGAAGTCCCACCAGTTCTGCCATGCTTTTTCAAAAGCAATCTTGAGTTGCATCTTGAGGTGGGAGTCTGGCCATGGAATGGATAGTTTCGTTGCATTGAGGCCCCTAGCTGCTTCTTTTGCTAGGGCATCCACTTCCTCGTTGCCCTTGTTGCCGACATGCGCTTTAATCCATGATATTATGAAATGCTGCTTTGTTGTGTTAGAGGCAGTACTGAGGATTTCCTGGATTATTGGGGATCTATTCGTTGGGGAGGCTATTGCGTGCATGACGGATAAGCTGTCTGTAAAAAGATGGCAAGTTTTAAAGGAATGGCGTATACTGTATTTGATGGCTTCTAATATTGCTATTGCTTCTGTTTGGAAGACACTGTTTTCTACGTTTAGTTGAAATTTCTGCTCTTCTGTCAAATGATTACCTAAATATACTTTTAGCGCACATCCTTTTCCGCAGTCCTGGCCAGAACCATCTGTGTAGATTTGAGGGAATTTGTTCATGAATGGCTCTTTGTTGATGCAGAGAGTTATATTATTCTTCACTGCAGGATGTCGCTCATACGGATGTGAGGCAGTGGAGTAGCATTCTGCTTTGAATTCTCTTCCATTGTGGGTGCAATTCTTTCTTAAGTGCAATACAGTTGATTTTATATACTCTTTTTCTGCTGCTATGAAGAGAGGGGAAATTTTAGCAATCTGACACAATGCGGCATTCGATGTTGTCCTATATCCTCTGGTGTAGTTGAGGAGAAAAGGCCTTTGAATTGTTTGCAGTTTTTTCAGTTTACGGGAGGACATTGGGTTTGCCCAAATTGCTGCTCCATAGAGAGCTATTTTTTCGATAACAGAGAAATAAATCACCTTTTGTATTTTTGTGTTAATGCCCCAGCCAATTCCTTGCATTCTTCGTAAGTTTGTTGCTATTTTAGATATTTTGTTTTTTACATAATCTAGATGGTCTGCAAAGTTCAGTTTGTTATCTATGATAATGCCTAGATATTTAACAGATTTGGAAATTTTAATCTTTTTATTTTCGATATGAAATTTTGGGAGTCTGGAGATTTTCTGTGAAGGCTTGTTGAAGATTGCTGCTTGTGACTTTTCGTGAGATATGATTAGTTTTTGCTGCTTGCATAATTCATTAAAAATATTTAGTGTGCTATTTACATTATTCTCGAGCACGTCTCGTGTTTTACCATTAACTACAAAGGCCGCATCGTCAGCGAAGGCGATGCATGTTGTGTGTGACGGCCATTTGTGTTGGATAATTTTATCGAAAGCCAGATTCCAGAAGTCCACGCTGAGGCAGGAGCCTTGCGGACAGCCTCTTTCTTGATTCTTTTCGATTAGTCTGTTATTATACAAAATAATACTTTTTCTATCTGTAAAGTAGCTTTGAATGGTTTGGTAGATATTTTTCGGGCATTTGATTTCTCTGAGTGTGCCTAAGACCTCAGGCCACCACAGAGAATCAAATGCTTTTTTAAGATCTAGGCAGAGAAACGCTGAGTGCAAGTTCTGAGATTTATTGCTGGATATTTGCTCTATTACTGTACTTATAGCATGAATGGTACTTCTGTTCGGGGTGAACCCAAATTGGAATTGACTTCCACAGTTTTCTTTTTTAATGTGATGCCTTAAGCGATTTGCCAGGGCTCTCTCGAAGACTTTGCCTAGAGAAGGTAGTAAATTGATAGGCCTGTAAGAGCTTGAGTTTTGTGCATCAGGTCCTTTTTTTTGAAGAGAATAATTTGCCCTGTTTTGAAACTGGAGGGAAATAACTTGACCTGCAGACATTTATTAAAGATTTTCAGAAGTAGGGTTGGAAATTGCTTGTGAAGAATTTGAATCAGGGAATTATCGATTCCATCCGGACCTGGCGCTTTTTTCTTTGGTAGATGTTTGACTATTCTAGAGATTTCAAAGTTGGTAAATGGGGGATCATCGTCAGTGTTAGGAGGCTGTAAGTTGTTTCTTCTCTCCTTGTGGATATCTGAGTCCTTCTGGGGTTCTGGGTCATCGCTGAGGAATACATTATTCATGATACTTTTAATGCTTTCTGTTGTGGCATCTTCTGTGCTTGTGGTATTGTTTATTGACTGCGGAAGTGTAATTTGACAGGGACGAAAAACTTTATTTGAGCAAATCTTGTATATAGGCCCAGAAGGATCTTTGCTGTCTGTCACGAACTTTCTCCAGCATTTTAATTTCGCTTCCAGGATTTCTCTTTTGTAAATTGCTCTTTGTTTCGCGAAAAGTAGGTATTCGCGCAACTTTTCCTAACGAGTCCTCGGAATAGACTTTCTTGGCCCTTTACCCAGAAGTGACTTAAATAAAAACCGATATCTTTTGGTAATTGCAGCCATTTTTCTAAGTGGGTAGAAATAATTCCTTTAAAGCGAGAGTCAGCTAAACTAGTTGCAAATGCGTTCTTACATAAGTATATTTTAAAATACGGTGCACCGTTAAAAGTAAGGAGAGATAATGGTAGGCAATTTGTTAGTCAAATTTTTGAGAACTTGTGTAAAGGGCTTGACATACGGCACATGAAAATGGTCCAGCACAGACCACAAGCAAACATCGCGGAGAGAGTTAATAAAAACATTGTTAAAATAAATAAAAGCTATGTTAAAAATTATCATAAACACTGGGATGGCTGCGTTGATGAACTAGCCTATGCTTTAAGAACTGCCAAGCATGATACAATGGGTAAAACGCCTGCTGAATTATTTCTTGGTAGGAAGATGTTGGCTCCTTTAGACAAACTGTTTTTTGTTCAAAAGCAAGAACCAGAATTTAAAGAGGCAAATATTCAAAAGCTGATTGATGAAGCTTTGAAAAATTCCGATGTAGCAAGAAAGCGGCAGAAAATTTACTACGATAGAAAACGCCGCGAGTCAGATTTTAAAGTGGGGGATAAGGTGTTGAAAAGAAAATTCACTTTGTCTAGTGCACCTGAAAACGTCGTATCAAAATTCGCCCGTAAATTTGAAGGACCTTATGTAGTACAGCAGATCGTTGGAACTGCGACTTACTTAAAAACAGATTCGGGAGAAAGAATAAAGGCTAGTCCGGATCAATTGAAGAAATATTATGAACGTAAAGATTTCGATGTCTTACATGATTTTTTCCAATCCGATCAAATCAATTCCAATTCCGAATCAGAAGAGGCGGCTTCCCCAGTGGCAATTCTGACCTTACCATAACTGCCACCACCCGCGAAAAAGCAAAGAACCAAAGGAACTACAAGTTCCCAAACCAGCAGAAGAATTCCGGAGAAAAGAATCGCTCAACGTGTGGAAGGTCCAACAAAGAAAAAAATTAAGGGTGAAAAAAAGTCCCGCCTAGAAACAAGCAATCGCCGTGTCATGACAAGATCTCGCAGCAGACAGCGCCAAGATACTTCACGGAGGTGGCGCACTGAAAGCAAACCACAAGCAAGACCACCCGTCAAGAAAAGGAAGAACAGGTCTGCCGAAGTTGAAGGCACAGATCAAAAATCAAAACAACCAAGAGATTACAGACAAGCGTTGTCGACTACCGATGTACAAAGAACCAGTCTACCGGACAGTAAAAGGAAAAGACAAGATCTACCGCCAGTATATCCGAAGAGACCACTCATCAGAGGTGAAAAAAGAAAAATTCAATTCTCACCAGGGGACAGGAAGCAGAGACGGAAAGTCTCATGGATGAACCACATGGCATGGACAGATTTCTGCGAGAAGCGTATGTCGGAATAACAAGCTTAAAAAGAACAAAGATAAGTGAACGTTTCTATAAATCTTTTCTGTTATGTAAAATTGCATGAAAATGTTTAATACGAAGTTACAGGATAAAAGCTATTCCTCGATTGAGGACTAAAGTGAATTCAGCTTTATTTGGCGAAAGCACAAAGTCTAGTGTATTATAGAATTGTTATTATATGTAAAGAACTTGTATTTCGGTTTTCTTTGTCGAAAGACTATTTATGCTAACTCGCCAAAAGATCTGGCTTGACACAAGCAGCTTCGTATTAGTACTTGTTAATGAAAATTTATTTTAAGTTCGCATCTTTGGCGAAGAAAAGGATCCATTCAAGTAAAATTTTCATGTTATTCTGTATTGTCTTAAAAGCATTTGTGTGTAAAAGGTTGAAATATCTGTTGTGTTAAATGATACTTTTAATGAAAGTTTAAAGCTCAAAAGAGCAGATATAATATGTATTTAGTGCTAAAACTTCAGCAAAAATAAATACATTCAAAGTTTAACATAGTCAATTGAGTTCGCGTAAAAGAAATTTTAGTTAAATCAAATCATGCGATTTTGAGCGAAAGCTTGCATGCGTTTAAGATGAATGTAGAAAATATTTTCGTATGCATGTGTTTTGTAGGGCTCTGCGCTGTTACTCAAGTTAATTTTCATGTTTATTAGCTCATGGAGAACTTAGAAACGAATTTAGGGTGAATCTAAGAATGTTGTTATGTGCTAACAGTCGATGTGTGTTTAGGTGGAGATTTTGTGCCCTATAACATAGAACACTTGCGTTTTCACACCACGTATTCTGAAGAGCGAAAAGGGGATTAAAGTTTAAAATTTAAGCATGAATGTGAATTGAATGACTGTGGCATGAAAAACAGTAATGTTCGGAAAACCTGAGAACGCTACGCTAAACAAATGCTACAGAGGCTGTTCGCACATTTTTTAGACGATTTTGGTAAGTGGTAATAAGAAATCATTTGCTGCAAAAGAAGTAATTGCAATTGTACTATGTTTTTAAAAGTCAAAATTATCGTCTGTGGCTTGAAAGTTTTGTTTTTATTCAAAATGGCGAATTTAACAAAGCAGTGGTTCGAAGGCTACATTTACGCTCTTTCCGAAGAGAAATATGCATACTCCGTTATCCAAAAACGATGCGAGAGTCATGGTTTTGTGATATCTAAAGCGTCGATGGGTAATATATCATCAACAAGAAAGAAAAAAAACGTCAAATTGGAGCTTCAAATTGGACAAAAATTCCAAGCAAGTATCCAAGGAAAAAACGGGCATCTTCGACTATTGCAAAGGTACGTTGTTTAATGTTAAAAGAAAATCCCCTAGTCAAAGGACAATTGCAAAATCATTAAAATGCTCGTTGTCCACTGTAAACAAAATGATAAACGTCGATTTAAATATTAAGAAAACGAAAAAACGCAATGTGCATCGTCTTCTTCCAAAGCATATCGCTCAACGCAGGACACGCTGAAGAATTCTATATGAGAAACACTTATCCAAAGAAAAATGGAAAACAATTGTCACAATAGATGAAGCATAGGTGTTTTTAAATGACTGAACAAAAAAAGAGCCATTTATTATCATAAAAGGGGAGAAAAATATTTAAGTACTCGTACATGGTTCAAAAAATCGAAAGAAAGATTTTCTAAGGGATTCATGATTGTTGCTGGTTTTTCTTGTAATGGCAAGTTAAAAATAAAGAGAGTGCAAAAAAATGTCAAGATTAACTCCAAATACTATCAGGAACATATTTTATCGCCAATTTTTCGGAATGAAATACCATCGCTTTACCCATAGTGCCATCCATCTGTGAGACTCCATCAGGACAAATAGCAGTCACTTAGCAGTCACACATCAAAATCCACTGTAAATTTCCTAAACGAAATGGAACAAAAAACTGGTATCAAGGCCATACCCTTCACTGATATCCCTACTAAATCTCCCGATGTGTCACCTATGGATTTTTGTGCTTTCGGACTTTTAAAAACTGCATTATCCAAACGTTGTCCCAAAACCCTAACAGGACTGTGGAAAGCTGTTCGGGAGGAATGGGATAGAATACCTCTTCTGACACTTCAAAAGGCATTATCATCCTGGAAATTGCGGTGTCGAAACATAGTTCAGAATAAGGGATGTCAAATAGAACATTTAAAACGCAAGAATTTTCTGTAATTTAGTTTGTGAATACAATATACATCGTCTAAAAAGTGTGCGAACAGCCTCTATAGAACTTAAAAAAAGATTGCATTGTGAAAGTTACATGTTGTTTAGAATCATGTATTCATAAGTGTTCCTTACAGATGACTGGAAGGAGTTGACTGAACCCCAAAGAATAACAAAGGAGGCCCAGCAGAACTATGAAGATAAAATTTTCGTCTGTAATCATTTAAATTCTAGTATGTTGAATGTAAACGGGGATCAGATCTTGTCAGTTGTAGAATTTATCAGTTTGTAATAGGTGTTTGAGGACCTTTATCCAAGTCTGTTAAATTCTGGCATGGACAAATGTAGGGATTTATATTTATTTTAAATAACCAGTTAATTTTAATTTAAAGTTACTTTCCTATAACCCTTCATTCCTCTAATTGTCAGTGCCAGAATATTTAAATTTAGTAGCGCCCGCAAGAAATGCAAATTCTACTAGTGAAAGAATAAGTTAAATATCGACGTTCCAGTAGAGAAAGAGAGAGTCCGGGAAATTGCCGTGCGTGCTTATACGCAAACTTCTGTTTAGCAGTTACTGCTGGTTTTGACGTGGCTTAAGCGCTATTATCTTGCTGCCACTAGATTCATTTTCACGCTGTAGGTTACAGGATTATATGAGCCCTGTAGGGTATTTCTACTATTTGTGAATATCTCTTATTTTAAGTTTGATTCTACTGTTTCAGTTACCGCCCAAGTTGAGGCGTAGTATGTTAGCGTCAAGTTGACGCATTGTAAATAAGTTAAAGAGTTTAATAAAGGTAATAAAGGGCTGTTTAGGCCCTTCGTCAGTGCAATTACTATTTCTCAAGATTTTACACAACAGAAGGAGAACAGAACGTTACAAATTGAAAGTGGAAACATTTCAAATATGAAAACTCAATCGCAAACCGTTTAGATTTCCCTGTTTTCTTGAAGCTATTACTGCTTTATATATCAGAGCCTATGTATACAAAGTCCACAATAAAATCTATTGGTAAGACAAAAACAGCCATTACGTGGATGAATCCAATTTAAAATTTGAAAAAACTGATGTAATATTACAAGAACAATCGTGCTTACTGGGAAAATTTATCTGTGGTGTTTTAGAAAGACATTTAAATGAGATTAAAAAAATGTTAGACATCCATGATAGCAAATATTTCAATATTCTGTTCTAAATTATTACAGTTTTTTCTAAATTATTATGCGCCCATATGTGAGGTAAAGAAAAGGTTCTAATTTTAGTTGTAATATTCCCTAAAGTCCTTTTCTAATCTAGTTTTTAGTTCCTTTTATCCTAAAAATATTATAATAAAGCTTTCTGAACTGCGTTATTATTAACTCAATTCCCATCGTATGATTCTTATATAATGATCACGATACATGTAGGTACATGACGACAAAAATTAATAAAGGGTTTTAGCCCATATATATTACTAAAATTTGTAAATCAAAATATAAATCAACCAAATAGAAATAAAGCAAAAGAATAACTTCTTTATCTGAATCTCGCATCCATATGCAAATTTGCTTTCTCTTACTTTTGTGAGCTGTTTGGATGTTGTTCGTCGCTTCTCTTTTCTTTCGCCGGCTGCAATGATTAGACTTCCAGATATGGTATTGGTTCCAGGTATCGATTGTTTTACTTCAAGAAATATGCTTCGATAAACATAACCTATAAAAACTTCATTATGGTCATCCACATCTTCATCTAAAAGTTTGTTAAGACCTATACATAGATATATATACATATAAATTCAATATAAGCTTAAGTTCGATTTGAGAAGGCACAGCTCGAAACTTTATGCTGTCTGTAGAATTAAAAAATTGTTTTGAAGAATGTAGAAATAAAAACAGAAATCCTTAAAAACAGTGCAGAAAGAAATAGCTAGTCGTCGATTTGTAAAATGGTTGTCAGTAAATTTAATCGATCCAAATGTTGAAATCCTTAGGCTGAAATTCCGTTAGTTAGTTCTGTGTGTCAGCTACCTATTTTCAGAGATTAATGTCGGTTGCTGCAGCTTTAATTTAGAGGCTTAGAACTTTTCTCTTTCAATAAAAAAAG
>KK114541.1:194529-205886 GCA_000611955.2 Stegodyphus mimosarum | reverse complement strand
AAGCAATGTACACGGAGTTCAGTTAAGCTATTAATTAAATGGTAAGGATTAATTACTTAGCGACACTACACATGGACTACGGCCTCGAAAATCTTCTCAACTTCTGCTAACGGATGTATCAGTAAAGATATATGCCGAAGGAAAGTGATCATGTTTTTTCCATGAGTATTTTTTGTTTGTTCCATCAGAGCTAAAGTTCTTGAGAAAATGATGCCTTAATTTATTGGCCCTATGATGTGTTCAGACTTACGATAGCTGCAGACTGTTATCTTTTAAAAGTCTGTGCCCGGTTTGATATACAGCTACTTTTTAAATTTCTTATTTAGTTCAAAATGCTTTTCGATAAGCTTTTAAAGCATTAATTGACATTAATATAATTATTTTTTACGTTATAAAAAGATAATTCTTAACTGTTATAAAATTGTAGTGATTCTCGTGCTTAATAGATTTTTCATAGCAATTAACTTGAAAAAATTAGAGTTATTCTTGATTTTTGCATTTAACATGCAATATAAATAATAAGTATAACTATGTTATGCAGCCTTTAACCTAACATTTGCTCTGAATCACAGAGTAAATCGGAATTTAATCGTCCGGTCTCTAAGTTTTACTAGGCAAAATTCAAGTTTAGGATGGCTTTGAAATGGATGAGAATATTTCTTCCGTGAGTGCAGTGCTGATTTGTGGAATAGATACTCCAACTAAAGGTTTGATTCGGTTTATTTAATTATGACAAAGCGCACTAGGGCTACCTGCCTAAGAGGAGGAATGCCTTCTTGTAGGAATTTCTAAAGACGTAAAACACGTTTACACATGGGGAAAATCACGAAATCACCTACTAACCAGCCCGTTTGGAGGATTCGAACCTCGATCTGAATTACCAGTGTTCAACAACTTTACCACTCGACCTCTGGTGGGCCTCCAACTGAAGAAAAGCTGCCATATAAATATATATCTTCAAATATATAAAGCTTCTTTGTATACAGTCGTTCCAACTAAAGAGTGAGTAGATATTATTTCAAAGTTTTCATGAAAAGAACTTTGTATTTAAAAATTACATATACTTTAAGACATTAATTCCAATACTTATTTATTCATCCTCTGTTTTACTAATACCATAAGAATTACTTTCTTAACTACAATTCTTAATTCCTTCAAATCAAAAGTAAATTTCATTCAGCTTTTCAGTTATTTAATCCAGAGATGTGAGACTTCCATACACAAATATATGTATTTTATTTACACAGCTAGAGCAATATTTTAGTATAAGAATTATTATGCATACGCCTTCAGCTCTAGTATTAGGTTTTAAACCTTCATTATTCAACGGCATTTTGTCTAGGCGAAATGAAAGTGGATTCCAAAGATGTAGGACGATAAATAACGACATAACGTAGTTACAAAGTAGCAGAATACGATAAATAACGACTGGAAACGTTAATTCATGATAGATTTCGTCTTCTTTGAATTCTAAAACGCTAATTTTAATTTACATTGGGTATAAAAGTAACTGAAATCAAGATAATACTTAAAATAACTTTATGAAATTTTCTTTTGAAGCAATAAAGGTTTTTTGTAATAATTTGCAGGAATTTTGCCTTGCTTACTAAAACACTTGAAGTAAATTAAACATGTTCAAAAACAAATCTGAAGTAACTCGTCACCCTCTGGATTTGATCGACTGGATTTCATGACTTTCTCCGGTAGCCCTTTAAGTGAAAAGAAACTGTAAATAATTACCGTTTTTTCTCCACGTTATCTCGTGGTAAAATGATTAGCACCGTCAGGATTCAAATGGAAAAACTTGAATCCTGACGTAAAGACAGTCGATTTTTATGTTTCATGCTTCTAAAATCTAATATTGTTAGATAATATTTGTATAATAAACTAATATTTGTATAAACTGTCCCCTCTTATTACAGTTCTTCTGCTCTAGTATCCTCAAATTTTAGCACATGACCTTCTATTCCTTCAGAGTGACTACTGCCAGCTTCCAAAGCCCAAACTAGTTGTGGCACATTTTTAATCAAAAGTGGAACTTATAACAAACTTTAATAATGCTATTTTCTTAAACTTCATAAATTCATTAAAGTTGCATTAATTCTAAAATCTGACTGAGTACATATGTCCTGAAAATTCTTCATGTTAGATATTTTTATTTTATGTCCTACTATTCTTTTGAATAAATTTAAATTTAAATAGAAAATGCCACAGCTAAGTAAAGCAGAAAGAGTTTAACGTATGGCAAAAAATTCACTATTTAGTTTCTTTTAATTTATTTTTTCATTCAATAACTCTTTTACTTAATTAGAATTAGGTATAATATTTTATACAGAGACAGAACAAGAGTGAGGCAAGTGAGGAACTTGTCTCAGCTGAATCACTAGAAGGGGCGCCAAATTGGTTATGCGAATTCGAAAATTACTTTAACTATGTTTTTAAATTTATCGGTTATTAATAGGGGAAATAAGCTTCGCAAACTTAAATTAATAAAGCAATAGGAAGAATTGCAAGAAACCCTGGAAATTAATGCAATGCGTATTTCAATGTTATTTCTTATTTATCAAAAAAAGGATTTTTTTTAACATTTTCATTTGAAAGTTATAAATAACCGGCTATAGCATCTTTCTGAATTTATAATGCTACGATTAAAAAACACTTTAAGAATTATAATATTTTGATTTAAGACAGCTAATTTTGTTGAATACAAATATAGCTACTTTGATATATACACTCTACAACAAAAAAATCGACGCATCGAAAGAAAGAGTTATCGGATGGAGACAAAAATTGGTGCATAGGAAGATTATGTATAGGATAGAAAATGATTAAAATTTCAGAATAATTGAATGATTTATTTCAGAGTTACATAGTTACAAAATAACGATCTCAATAAGGTGTTGCCCCACCTCTAGCCTGGATGCAAGCAGCCACACGTCATGGCATAGACTGATAAAGCTTCCAGATGGTTTCTTGCGGTATTTCTTTTGAAATTTGCTCCAGTTGTCGGGCTAAGTCATCAACATTCCCTAGTAGATGCAGTCGCCTTCCCATCATATCCCAGATATGCTTGATGGGAGCGAGATCTGGCGATCTGGTTGGTCAAGGAAGTGTTTGAAAAGCTGTAAAACAATTCCCTCCAGGCACGTCTTCGATGATCGTCACGACATAGTTGGAAACGGGATTCGTCGCTAAAGGCTATACGTCCCCAATCAGCATCATTCCAATGTGATCAAGCTGAGCACCACTGTAATCTGGTTCAATAGTGTGCAGGCGTGAGTGGCAGATGGCGTAACGGTCGGCACGAGCGTATATTTCGCTGTATCAGCCATCTATGAATGGTCATGGTGGACACTCGTGTGAGGGTCGCACGTCTGATGGTTGATGGCGAGGAATCAGGTGCTGTAACAGCTGATCTGACAATCACTCTGTCCTCCCGATCTGTTGTGGTTCTAGGCGAACCGCAACCATCATGACGCTGAAATCTGCAATTGTCCACGCATTCTTGCCAGCATCTTCTAATCGCCACATCGCTTCGATTCATATCACGAGCGATTCTCCGTTTGCACAACCTGCCTCTTTCAACCCAATAATACGACCTCTTTCAAATTCTGACAGTTGCTCGTAACGAGCTCGAATCCTGCGGCGAGACATTTTTTTCAGTCGTTGAAAGGTATCCTAAATCGCAATGCAACAGAAATTTTTAACAACAGTTCAAGAACAGCTCCTTATATACATCTGCTGGACGCGCAGTTCCGATCGCTGGAGATCGCACTATTCATTCATTGTACACCAAATTTTAATCATTTGCATATTTGGTCAAAACATCTATGCAAACGAAGTTTCAAAGCAATTGGATGATTCCTTCTTGGTGCATCGATTTCTTTGCTGTAGAGTATATATAGGGGCGCGCATTTACCTAATGTCCCTATATACACTCTGCAACAGGTACTCAGGTGAAAAAATACCTTGACACGGATCTGATCCTATATTAGGTTTTATTTTTGAAAATTTCTTCATTCTTGCACATGCACAATTTATCTTAGACAACATGCTAATGAGGGGGAAGGGTAATACAAAATTAAAATTGTTGAAAGAAATTAAATTCTTTGTTTATAATTAATATAAACTCAGTTTAATATTATATCCTGATTTTTTAACTGAATTTCCTTTAATATTATACCCTGATCCTTTTTTTTCATCCTGACTCCTAATATTATATCCTGAAATCTGTTTAATATTATATCAATTTAAGTGTGCATTTCGTTTTCTAAGCTTTTATAAAAACGTTTTAAAGCCAGAGAAAAATTAAATATACAAAATTAAAATTGTTAACAGAAATTAAAATTTTCTTTGTTCATAATTAGCGTGAATTCCGTTTACTATATATTACATCATAATTTTTACACTGAATTCAGCTTAAAATTATATCCTGATTTTTAAACTGAATTCAGTTTAAAAATATAGCCTGCACCTTTGTTTGTAATTAATATTGTTACGAAATGCCCATCTACGGTAAGATAGCTTTCCCGCAAAGCAGGCTTAAGTTTGCCAGAAAATTACAAGAAAAGGCAGAATCGACAGGCGTGGAATCGCCCGTTTGGAGACAATTTATGGCAAAATTGGAGATATGCCATACACGAAGCGAGAACATTCTAGAATGAATTCTTAACGACTTTCCCTAGAATGTTCTCGAAGGCAGTTCAAAACCTATATAAACCCTGCTTATATGGTGAGTAGCAATTTCATCTTGAGTGTTTTGACCTCAGAGATTAGACTGAGAGCGATCGGTCGAGTCGGAAATTGCACTTTAGTGCTTTGCCGTGAAGCTGTCTTTACCGTTTTGGCCTGATTTCCTGAAGGTTGTGTTGCTGATTGTTTCAGCGTGTTTATTGTGGTTTTCTGACTACTGTAACTAGTCTTTGGAACTCTCCTGTGAAATACCGACCAATAAATTGTGTTTTGTTTCTCCATTTGTTGTTATCAGTTACTCCAAATCTGCGGAACCGTAGAACGCAACAATATTATATCCTGACTCCTAATATAACATCTTGAATTCAGTTTAATATTATAGCCATTTCAGAGTGCATTTTCCTTTCTATACTTTTACCCTCAGTTTTTCGGTTGGATAACTCATTTAATGAATACAATAACTTGTAAATTATTTTTACCTTTAAATTTTATTTTATGTTGTATGTCGCTTTTGGAAATTTGAATGTCGTTTCAGATGCATAAATATAAGACACAGAATTATGTTTCAGTATGAAAAATATCACATACATCCAAATTAAAATGAATTAAGTTTAAAAAATTAGAAAGGAAAAGGGTCGTAAATGTTTTTGGAACCGAAGTCAAAGCTGAATTCTAAAATGTGCTTGAATCTTTCAGATCTCAATTCTCACAAATCATTCATACAATTGTAATAATAATTAAAAAAAGCACTTTAAAGTTTTAACTTAAAGCAAAATTTTAGATCTGCATTTAACGAAGAAAAATTTTTTTAAATACAGGTGTTTTAATTACAGAACATAATGATACAAGATAATGTTGATGATTGAAATACTTTGAAATTTCAAAGTCGCATCTTTTTTTATGAAGACTTTTAATGGACATAAAGAAAATTAATAATTTAAAATCACTGAATCAAAACATTGAATGAAATTTTAAAATTTATAAAGATTTGGGGAAAAACGGGGTTTTAAAATTTCGAATTTTTTTCAAGATTTGTGGGATTTGAATGTCCCATCCCGAATTAAAATAAGATAGTCCAATTACAAAGCGGAATACTTAAAACTTTTAGACCTAAATGTCCTTTACAACTAATATATGAACTTTTGTAATTCGTAGCAACGTAAGAATTATCTGCCTAAAAGATAATTTATTTGCATAGAGAACTATCGAAAAAAAGTAAGTAGATCGCATCCATTTACACGCGAAACAAAACAGGGAAACTCAATGCAGCCAGTCTTTCCGCTACATAGAGCCAAACTCATGAAAAACAACTGACGATTCAGAATCCTAGCCATTCAGACATTCTCGGTCCAAATTAATATAAATTGCTAATGAATATTGCAACATAAAGTGCTGAAAAACTTTACTTAAGTAAATTATTATGATTATTTAAAATCCAGATTAATACAGACACTAGCAAGTTTTGGGTGGAAAATAATTGATTAAAACAAGATAATTTTAAATATATAAAGATGTATTTTTTATGAGAGAGAAATTTCTGAACTTTTGCTAATGCTGACTTATCTTTATTTTTAAAAAAGTCTTCGCGAAAATTTGGCGATACTAGTATTTTATTCCTAGTCTCATTTACGTTCCTCCGTGAATCCCAAAACTGTAGTCTTTCATATTTAGATGTTTTTATTACCTGTAAGTAAACATTTTGAAATTTTTTTTTAAATTTAACATTTATTCTCGTTTTTCTACAATCCTACAATGTAAGTTATTATAATGTTTTGGAAGTTCCACGCTACAAAGCTAAACGTTTATCACAATCATTCATAAATTTTCCAGCTGCAATGAAGAAAATTAAAAATATCAAGTATGCATTAAAATTTACGCATTTAAATTTTCAGCTATGCAAAACTGCTTTGTTTTCGCTGTATCAAGATAAATGAAAATTAATATGAACTGTTTACCCTTAAAGATTCTTTTATCTTTAAAAATTTATCTTTAAAAGTCTCCAGTGCAGAAAAATATACGATATTAAATATGTTTTAAAGTTCCATTTCATAACCTTCACGCCCTTCTGAAAATTGTGATTTTGCAGTACATATTTTTCCGTTATCTAAGATAAGGGTGGTTTTAAGAAGGCCTCTGTTAGATTTCATACATATGTACATAAATTGTACATAAATTCCATGAATTTTAATGAACATACTGGAACAATTATCTTAGGTTAAGAAATATCATATTTCTTCTGAATATCTTTATCATGCCATATTTTCATCTGATATATGGGCTGCTGCAGTGAATCGGTTAATTCCCGTTGCATACCTAATGTGATATTCAAATTTTAGGAGACTCTTCCTGAAATTCTCGTATATAATTAAAGACCTAGCCGGCCAGCATCCCGCAGCTGATTCTAACGGATTCATAAGTTCCATGAGTCTCATAAATTGTTCATAATTTCATCTCATATGCTATGATATTATAGCTGTGTAAGAGGATCTATTAAGTACAATTCGTATGTACTAAATTTTGAAGAACTAGTACAAGAATATCTATCGCCTACAATGATTGCACTTTCCCGAATTTCCAGATTTTTTTTAGATTAATAAATGTCTAAATCAGCAGTCAGTTTATTTCTCGGGATTCGAAACTTCATCTCGGACATTCTCGAAACTCCGAAGGTTTTAGAAATTTTTTTGTTTAAAAAGACACATTTTAACGAGGAAAAAATGAGACAGGAAAAATCATGGCATATGAAAACAAAAACTATTGCTTTTTTCACTTTCTTAGCGAAGTTTCAAACCCTTTCCACATTTATGTCCGTGGCGCTACACTAATCCTTCATACATGCTGTCAAGTTTCAAGAGATATAACATACTTAATTTAAATTTCACGTGATCTCTCGCTTGTTTAACTACATGAGAGTTACAGCTCGAAAGAATATAAAATTTTAAATTATCGTTCCATTTTAATTTTCCTACAACTTTTTAATAAACAGAGTACACACATAAAATAAACATTAATAAACACATAAAAGTAACAAGAACACGTCTTTATAATATTTCCCAATGGCTGTCTCTAACCGTTTACAAGCTTGTACCACTACGAAAGCGGTGGTCACTTTATTACATAGGCACATAATAAGTGGGCCACCGTTGCCTCTATGAAAGAACGAGCAAATTACATCCATGCATTGTCGGGGATTCGAACACGGGCCCTTCGGTACTGCACTCAGATTCACTAACCACTTTTCCGTTAGGGGGCGAATAATACGTATACTGATGTTAAAAGTAAAGAAAAAAAACTTAATTTCTTTTTATAGTTTTGACGAAAGAAATCACAAGTTCAATTTAAAATGAATGTTATCTTTGCTAATTTTGCTTTTTCACTGTGCGAAATTTTTCATATAAATACTAATAACTTAAGTTTCCTTAAGGCTCAAGTCTGGAAAAATTGGTTTTATTAATTATTTTTAGTTATGGTAGTAATACAGTACTTAACAGATGATTTTGATGGTGCTTTCAGGCGGCCATATGTTCAGTATAGAATGAAAACGTTTGGTATTTATCAAAGTTTGGCAACGGTGCTTAAATTTTTGAATTTCTTTTCTGAGTTTCAAATAATAAAAAAATATCAAGGTCTCATGTGATTATATCAGTTTCTTAATTCCTCAGTGATCGAGCTAATCTTAAATAGATATCTTCTGAATTACTGAAAAACTTTGTTATGTTTGAAAAATTTATGTAAAAGTGAAATAATCTTTACTTCATCATTTTTGCTATACCACATCGTTTTCGCCATACTAATACCATTCGTAATTCGCTGGCTGACTGCTGAGCTTCTAACAAGGAAACTTTTTCCACTTCGTTTTAAAGTCGTTAATTGCATGACTAGTGTAAAATACACATTTTTTCATTTGTTTCTTGCTATTTTTAAAGACTTCAATAGATTTATTAGTTTTAGAAATAATCATTAATTACACTTTTCTTGCTACACGGCATGTTAATTAATTCTTTCTTTCCCACTACAAATGATTATCAGTGTAGTACCCCCTTTTCATTGTGAAGTTTTATTACAGTAAATCTTTAATGAATCGAAATTTACAAAATGTAGAAATATATATTACATACAGCGAAATGAATTAAAATTCATGCAAACCTTTCTCCATATCTAGAATATGTTCAGCTCAAAATATTCAGTAAGTCGAACGGTTTTTAAAGCGATGCTGAAGATATTTTCTTTCAATTTCCTTCACAGTGTTCTTCACGAAGGCATTTTTTTAGTTAGGTATATAGCACTCGTATGTTTTATGCTCATATTCTTTCATCAATTAACTTATTCTAACCTAATTTTTGTATTTCTCTCTGTTTTTTGATGTTTGATAATATTTACAAATATTTCAATGTTTCAGACTGCGATTACAGAGTTTTATACACGAAGCAGCGGTTCTTTACACGAAGAAATATTTGCTGCAGCAATGATTTCATGGTTGTTTAGTTACCTCGGCTGTCAACTGTGTGCTTGTGGATATCTAAATATGTATCTTATAAGTAATATTAATTTACTAGTGCATTTATATTAACTTCAAGTATAGCAAAAGTAAGCTGTTTTACATTTAAAATTTTCATACTTAGTTTAAATTATTTATTCTTTTATTCTTTAAAAAATTAAAAGTTAAGGTTGTGAAGTTTTACTTGTTTAATTCAATGTTCAATCCTTGAACCCCACAAACGCTAATAAGCGAATAATCGCTTAAGTGTGTGAATAGAGACGTAAGACTTACGAAGGGTTAACTACCCTTTATTTCTCACAATAAATACGATACCATCATCTCCTAACTCGGAGTGTACAGCAAAGCCTGTACTTCGGCTTGAACTTAAATGAATATGGAATTAAACTTAACTAAGCTTAACTAAGTGAAACATCGACTTAAATACTACTCTTTACTCATTTGCATTAACCGCCTTTCTGAAATTACATTCTGGTATTAAATTGTGAGCAGAAACTAGAAAGACAGAAAAGATGCCTAACTTAAAATAACTATTAATAAAATTAGTATAAACCTTACATCTTTCCCCACCAGAATTTAACTACTTGAAGAAAAAGGTCTCAAAATGTCCTTGTTTAAGAGTGTAAATTCTGCAAAATCTTTTTATATCAAAGTTTAAACTTGTAGCAACAGCGCTTTCTTGAATTCATCATTAAAACCTTTCCTGTTTAGGGCCAACTTTACGATAATTTCTAAAGCTATACTAAAACTAAGACAAATAACACATTCACAATTTGAATTTGATTACAGACATCTGCTTCATCTTTACTTTCAGTCAGACGTCAGTTTTGTCCTTCCAAATTATCTGGAAGGAAATAATATAAGTGTCTTTCATAACAATTTCCATTTCCGTTACCAATAATCTTTATTGAAATTATTTTGGCCCTCAAACAGTTTTCATTCACACAGATTTCCTTCCCCTCCCCACGCTCTCCAGAAATCGTTCTGAGTGAATCGAGCGTGTTAATGTTGTGTTTCGGCAGAACTACTCTACCACCTACACAACAACTACAATTTGTTAAAGCTTGTCACTCGAGACCTTTGAAGACTCCTTAAACACAAAACTAGTTCTAATGTACTAAAATAGAAGTTAATTTAAATTCTTAAGTAAAGCCTAGAGAGCCGAACTTTAAACACGTTCAAGCTATGCTTTCTTTCTATTTATCTATTATCTATAAATCATCTATATATCATTTATTATTATGCTTTGATAGAATAATAGATTTATCATCTCTTTAATATGTATTTTACAGTCATGCTTTGACCAAAACTTACATTTGTAGTTTAATTTTACAGTAGTTTTAAAGGTGACAGTAGCATTTCTACTTTCAATACAGCATTTTAACCTGCAATATTTTAAAATTCATTTTACATCATTCGTTATTATTGCTATACAAAATTTACAAACTTTTGCTATAATCTTTCTTTAATTTAACATATTTTAGATTGAAGTCTTTCGACTAAAAATATTCACAATTTAGTTTCTCGCAACTTGAGAATTCTCAAAAAGATATTTACAAAATAAATTCTCACCAACTTGCGAATTCAAAAAGCTTTTCTGTTTAAAAGATAATTGCAACTACATTCTCGCAAACTTGTGAATTCAACTTTTTGCTTTAAACAGCATTTAGCTACTTTAAACAATGTGATATAAATCGAACTTTTAATGCAAAATAGGAAAGAAGGAAAATTTTCACTTACCTTTTTTTCTTCTAAATTCTTCCATCCTAATCAAGCGGAATTCCTCGAAAGTAGGATACTTCAGAACATGCAACCGTCTTTTTCGGCCTGGCTGGCTTGTCGCTCCATTGGCACTCTTTTTAGTTTTTTTTTCCTTTTTCGATGAATCGCACAGACTTCCTTATGGGTTGAGGATTCTTGTAGTTTGGTACCGGCTTTTTTGCTGGGAATCTTTAAACCTCCTTTCTGGATTCCTGATACGGAATATTCCTGGAACGGCACCACTTCCACGTCAGCTGACCTATTCTCTTTCGTGATTCTTCGCTCCGTCGTTCCTGTGGCTTCTTTTGAGGTGGTTGTATGATGTTCTACAGTTGGACGTTTTCTTGGAATACTATCCATGGTCTTTTTCCGCTTTCTTATCGGAACTTGCTTCTCCTGTAGGGAA
>KK114541.1:122717-194467 GCA_000611955.2 Stegodyphus mimosarum | reverse complement strand
GGAAACTTTTCTTTTTTTCGTTCTCTGCATTCTCGTCAAGCCTGAACGTTGTGGGTGCTGCTGCGTTCGCTTCGTGGTACATTCTTCGGTGCTCTCAGCTTGTTTTCGTTTGGTTGCTGGGAGATTTCTGCTTGAAGACTACGACATCCAGATTCTTGGCGCACTCTCAGGATCCTGCAATAGATCTTTTAAAATTTGAAAAATAGTACGACTATAATATGGCTTGAGCTGATCAACATTAGCAATTATTTGCTGACCCTTTTCTACCTTTAAATAGAAAGCGAAGGATTTTATTCTTTCAGTTATAAATGGCCCATCAATCCTCGGTTAAAATTTCGCCATTCTGCTTTCCGGTGCAGACAATAATGAATGTCTGATTTTTAACACTTTTTGGCCCACGGTATATTCTACATCGTCTATATCATAATAAACTTTCTGTTTCTGCCTTGCCGTATCAGAATTTTTGATAGCCTCATTAATAATTTTCTGGATAACCTTTTATTTAAACTCTTCTTCTCTTTGCTGAACAAAAAAAAAGCTTCTCCAGTGGTGTTAAGATTTTTCTTCCTAAAAATAATTTTGCGTGGGTTTTCTGTGTGGTATCTTGTTTTGCTGTTCTCAAGGAAAAGCCTAACAAATTGAGGTAGCTGTCCCAATGGTCATGATTATTCTTAACATATACCTGAATAATTTTAACTATATTCTTATTTACGCGTTCCTCAATATTCGATTGCCGTCTCTAAGGTACAATCTTTAGATGGCGTATGCAAAGGCCTGTGCAAAGGTTTTCAAATAAATTATTTACGAATTGCCTACAATTATCTGATATTACTTTTACTGGGAACCCGTCATTTAGAATATATTTATTTAGAAAGGAATCTGCTGAATTTTTGCTGAAGCTCGTTTAAGGGGAATTATATCCCCCACTTTGAGAAATGATTCACAATGGCTAACAACTATCTGTTTATATTAATTTTTGTTCTAGGGTAGTTACCGAGCAAATCAATGTCAACCAATTCATTTGCGAAAGTGCTGAACAAAAACTAACTATTTAAGTACACGCGCGAACTATGCTATTTAAGTACGCGCACGGGTTGTAATTAACATCGTTAATTAATTGACACAAGTGACATGACCTGACATACGCCGTCACAACTTTGTATAACTGCGGAAAATACACCGCTTCGTGGACCATTTGCAGTGTTTTTCTAACCCCGAAATGTCCCAATATTTTCGAATCATGAAGCTCCTCTAAAATATTTAAGCGTATACTCATTGGGACTACTATCCGCAGCTCTTGATTATCGTTGATTGTTTTCGTGTAAAGCAGCAACTTCTCAATAATTTCATAATGGGCGCCCTATTGCGAGTAGTCGTTAAGTCTACATGTTCAAAATTTTCGGGATCTTCCAGATATGTATAAATGTCTTTGAACCCAGAATCCCTTTTGAATTCCGCAATTATTGTTCACGGGATTCAATTATTTTAGCAGATAGTATTGTACATCTAATTGTAATTTCCTCTTCAATGATCTTGATAGGGCATCTGCAACTACATTTTCTTTCCTCGGCGTGTGCTTTGTTATTAAATTAAACTCTTGCAGTTTTAATGTCCAACGTTTATGTCAGGGCGAAAGATTTTTACCGGAGTACAGGCGACCAACTGTAGCATGATCTGAGTAGACAGTTATCATAGCACTTCCGAAGTAAAGGCAGAATTTTTGCACTGTTAGTAAGACCGCGAGAGTTTCCCGTTCAGTTGCGATATAGTTTCGTTGAGTTTGATTCAGTTTTGCTAAAAAAGACTATTGGCTGCCCATTTTGGGAAAGAAATGCACCAACTGTGTAGTCTGACGCGTCTGCTACAATTTCTAAATTTTGATCCCCTTCCGGGAATTTAAGAACTATGGGCGTTAATTAAGGCGTGTTTCATTTCTTCAACCGCCGTGTTCGCCTCCGTTGTACATGTAAATCTCAACTTTTTTCGTTTAAGAACCAACAGGGGTTCAACTATCTTTGCAAAATCTTTCATAAAGACTCTATAATAGGAGTACATTCGCAGAAAGGAAGATAATTCCTTGGCCGTATTTGGAGGTGGATAACTTTTAATCTTTAATATTTACGAATTGTTCGTCTCAGTACCGTTTTTTTGAGATTTTATAGACAAGCCACCTTAACCCCTTGGCGGCAATTTATGCTTTTTTCGATTTATTTTCAGGCTGGCTTCATTTAATAATGTAAAAACTTTCTCTGTTTAATTTGTTCCTCTAGGGTTTCGAAAGTAACAATAATATCATCGAGATAGACTACTGTACTTTTTCCCAGGACTGGCCTTAAAACAATGTCCATAACGTTTTGAAATGTAGCCGGAGCTCCGCTTAAGCCAAACGGCATTCTCAAAAAGACATACACGCCTGACTTTGTAATAAAAGCTGTTTTTTCGATATCCTCAGGTTTTACTGCAAGCTGAAAATAGCATGACGTAAGGTCTAGTGTAGTCATATATTTCGTAGAACGAATCTTTCTTATAATTTCATCTATTATCGGGAGGGGATATATGGGGTATTTCGCCATGCTATTTAATTTACGATAGTCAACTGCGAATCTCCACGCGTTCGGATCTGCGGGTGGCAGTCCATTTTTCTTCTTGCGCAAAATTACTGGATTTGCATAGGGGCTGGTACTTGGCGTAATTATATTGTTCTAGAGCATTTTCTTAATGTGTTGTTGAGAATGTCTTCCTTCACACGGTCATACCTTAACGGTTTCGACCGAACTGGGGGCTCAATACCAGTGTCGATACTGTGTGTTACAACCTGGCAGAAGCCAAGCTTTTCATTAAATAACTCTACAAAATGTCTTACCAGATTTTCGATTTTCGCTCCTTCTCCTTCTTCGAGATGCGTTAAATCCAATTCCGGGACTGCGGCTTTTTCTTCTCCAATTCTATCCATCATGACCTGTAAAGTACAATCTTTGAAATTTATTTTTTCCCCTAGCTGAGAGTAAGAAATCAATCCCCCAGTATAACTGCGGTTAACAAATAAAATTTATTTTTTGCACCTCGTTCTTTATTTGAACATGCAGCCCCACCTTTCGCAAGCAAACACACTGTTTGCGTTGGGCAGCAATCTTCCGTTGTTTTAAATAACCTATAACGACGAAAATGATTTTTAAAGAAGTTATGCCACAGGAAGCTGCATTGAGCCTCGGTATCCAGTAGGGCTGTAGTAGTGACGTCGTTTAATAATTTTCGTCGTTATAGGTCTCTGGCAAAGGCTGAATTTTGTACGACTACCGTATTCAGTTTGATTTCTGAGGATTTTCCTTCCTAGACGGTGACCTGACCCTCATCCTGATCACCGTGATTAGTTTAAATTTTTCTTATATACCCCTTGATGCAGCTGTTTTTAATTTTCCCACGCTTTGGTCTGAGCATTCTTTTTCTTATATGACTTTCCCCTCTTGCCGATACGAATCCTGTTGACCTTGAGGTTTCGTTTGAGAATGAAACCTTGAATACTGCCTAGAATTGCTTGCACGCGCGTTTTTGGCCGTTCGCCTACTCTGAAATTTCCCTGCTAATTCCAATAAGCTTTCCAGGGTTTGCGGATTCCTGACTTCAAGAAAGTCCTCGATTGATGGAAGTAACCGCGGCAATATGATTTCGATAATTTCTTTGTCGGGCCTTTTTCCATATAATAATTTGACAATGTGGATCTTCCTTAAGATGAAGTCTATTAATTCATCGAAATTATTTTGATATTTACTAAATAATTCCGACTCCAGTTTGGCGCGGTCTTTCACAACTGAGAACGCGTTTAATAGCAAACTTTGAATATTTTCTCAAGTTTCGGACCCTGGATTCCCCAAGAAACCCTTGCCACTATTTTTGTATCAGCTGAGAGCTTGACCTTTTAAGTCTGACGTAGTGATGATAATTTTCCGCAGCTGGTTCACAGGGTATACTGCAAAATGTAAGTTCAGCTGCTCCAAGAAAGTCATTACGGACCTTTTGCTGTCGAAAGGTGCTGCTGGCTTCATTGCCGCTCTCATTGTTTCCATGATAAATCCGAATCCTTCCATTGGGTTTGGTTGTGGCTGAGGTGGCTGAACGGTCGGAGGGATCAACGAGAAATCTTCACTTTCTCGCTGCATGATTCCTTAAGAACACAATCGGTCCCCAAATGTGGGGTTTTACTTATTTAAATCAGCGTTCAATCCTTGTACCCCACAAACACTAATAAGTGAATAATCGCTTAAGTGTCTGAATAGAGGCATAAGACTTACGAAGGGTTAATTACCCTTTATTTCTCACAATAAATATGATACAATCAACTCCTAACTCGGAGTGTACAGCCAAGCCTCCACTTGGGCTTGAACTTTAATGAATATAAAATTAAACTTAAGCCTAAGTAAAGCTAACTGAAAGATAGCCGAAGCTATCAAGATTCTAAGTAGTTAAATCTTAATTAAGTAGGCGAAGCGAAAAACGGGCCTAAAGTACTTCCGAGCGTAGCAATAGCTTAGAGAGACGTAGCAAAAAGGCCAAACGCGCACTAGTCAGGAACTCAGATTCTCTCCCGAAGTCGATGAAACATCGACTTAAATACTACTCTTTACTCATTTGCATTCACTGCGTTTCTGAAATTATATTTTGGTAGGAAATTGTAAGCTGAATCTAGAAATGCAGAATAGATGCCTAAACTTAAAATAACTCTTAATAAAATTAGGATAAATCTTACAAGGTATTAAAATAGTATTTTTACAAACAGCGTTCTCATTAAAGTTTTCAAGTACTGTTTCTACTATTGAAAGAAAAAAATTTCTGTAAAATGAATATGATTATTTTAATAATTTTCATAGTCACATTTAAATGCACATATCTCGTCTAATTCAATGATCTTAAACTGGCGTTCTACATGCGGCCACGGAAGTAATTTTGTGTGACCCGTGAATAAATAAATTAAGTAACATTATTATGACAAGAATTTGAAGAAAACATTTTAATGGGTTGGAGTGCAATTTTAAGTTATTTTCATTACCAAAACCGAACATGAGTAACGCTCCGGAAAATTTAGAAATGGAGTTATGAATTTACACAGTTATATAAATTTTAATCAAAGATTTGAAGATAAAATTTTGATTAACTTTTGTTAATACTTGTTAGAAGATAAATATTATCAATTACGAATTTTTTCAATAACAATAATTGCTTTGTTTGGGAATACGTTTACGTGAGAACATTTTTTTTCGTAGATGAAAATTAATAAATCTGCGCAAAGAACCAGACTGCCAACAATATATCTGCAATTTGTGATGAAAATACTTAGTCGTTTTCCTCCAAGATTACAATCTTTATGAAAATTGAAAATCAATCAGGTGTTGTTTGAAGGTATTGTAAGAAGCAAAGATGTTTATTATCATTTACATGCAAATATGTATTTTTTCTATATACGTCATGAAAAAATCTGATAAATAAAAGAAATAAGATAGGTTGTCATTATTTATTCTCGAATTTTGTCTCTCTTGGAAAGTTCTTGTGGATTTCTTTTTAGTTGAAGTTAAAAATACGTTATTTAACAGTTATTTCAATTATTTGAATAATGTAAAGCCTACAGTTTTAATATTTAGCTTTCAATATATTTTAATTACAAATTGTGACCAACAGAAACTTCTTGCAGATACCAACATTTGGATTTTAGACACAAAATAAATATAAATGGGAATTTTTTCTTGCATCTTTTTTATATCTCTGTTTTGACAACTAATGTAAACTAATTTTGTTTAATTTTATTTGTAGGGATTTACATTTGTTTTCAGTAGCCAGTTACATTTAATTTTAAGTTACTTTCCTATGAGCTTTCATTCCCCTAATTATCAGTGCCAGAATATTTAAATTTGGTAGCGCGCGTAAGAAATGCAAATTTTACCAGTGGAAGAAAAGTTAAAGATCGACATTCCGGTAGAGAAAGAGAGAGTCCTGGAAATTGCCGTGCGTGCTTATACGCAAACTTCTGTCTAGCAGTTACTACTGGTTTGGCGTGGCTTAATCGCTATTATCTTGCTGCCACTAGACACATCTACACGCTGTAGGCTACAGGATTATATGAACCCTGTAGTTTAATTTTTCTATTTGTGAATATCTCTTATTTTAAGCTTGGTTATACTGTTTCAGTTACCGCCCAAGTTGAGGCGTAGTATGTTAGCGTCAAGTTGACACATTATAAATAAGTTAAAGAATTTAATAAAGGGCAATTTTAACCTTTCCTCAGTGCAATCACTATCTCTCAAAATTCTTTACAACAGAAGGACAGTAGAACTTTACATCTGGCGCCCAGACAGGGACAATTCTCACCGCACCACAAATTACACTCCCCGCGAAAAAGCAAAGAACAAAAGAAACTACAAGTTCCCAAACCAACAGAACAATTCCGGTGAAAAGAATCCCTCAACGTGTGGAAGATCCAATAAAAAAAATTAAATGGTGAAAGGAACGTCCCGGCTAGAAACAGGCATCGCCGTGTCATGACAAGATCTAGCAGCAGACAGCGCCAAGATACTTCAAGGAGATGGCGGACTGAAAGATTGTCACAAACAAGACCAACAATCGAGAAAATAAAGAGGCTTGCCGAAGTTGAAGGCACAAATCAAAAATCGAAGCAACCAAGAGTTTACACACAAGTGTCGTCGACTGCCGATGTACAAAGAACCAGTCTGCCGCACAGTAAAAGGAAAAGACAAGATCTACCGCCAGAAGTGAAAAAAGGAAAAATCAATTCCCACCAGAGGACTGGAAGCAGAGACGGAAACTCTCATGGATGAATCACATGGCCTGGACAGAATTCTGCAAGAAACCAAAGTCCGAATAGCAAGCTTAAAAAAAAAGTGAATTTTTTTTATAAATCTTTTCTGTTACGTAAAATTGCATAAAAGTGTTTAATACGAAGTTACATGATAAAAGCTATTCCCTCGTTTAAGGACTAAAGTTAATTCAGCTTTATTTGGCGAAAGCACAAAGTATAGTGTATTATAGAATTGTTATGTTATGTAAAGAACTTGTATTTCGGTTTTCTTTGTCGAAAGACTATTTATGTTAACTCGCCAAAAGATCTGGCTTGATACAAGCAACTTCGTATTAGTACTTGTTAATGAAAATTTATTTTAGGTTCGCACTTTTGGCGAAGAAAAGGATCCATTCAAGTAAAATTTTCATGTTATTCTCTATTGTCTTAAAAGTATTTGTGTGTAAGAGGTTGAAATATCTGTTGTGTTAAATGATACTTTTAATGAAAATTTAAAGCTCAAAAGAACAGATATATGTATTTAGTGCTAAAACTTCAACAAAAGTGAATACATTCAAAATTTAACATAGTCGATTCAGTTTGCGCAAAAGAAATTTTAGTTAAATCAAATCATGCGATTTTGAGCGAAAGCTTGCGTTTAAGAAGAATGTAGAAAATATTTTCGTATGCATCTGCTTTGTAGGGCTATCCGTCGACATCCTAGTTAATTTTCATGTTTATTAGCTCATTGAGAACTTATAAATGAATTTAGGATGTGTCTAAGAAGGTTGTTATGTGCTAACAGTAGATGTGCGTTTAGGTGGTGATTTTGTCCACTATAACATAGAACACTTGCGCTTTCACACCACACATTGTGGAGAGCCAAAAGGGGATTAAAGTTTAAAATTTAAGCATGAAAGCGAATTGAATAACTGTGGCGTGAAAAATAGTAAAGTTCGGAAAAGCTGAGAAGGCTATACTAAATAAAGGATAGAACTTAATAAAAGACTGTATTGTGAATTTTACATGCTATTTAGAATCATGTATTCATAAGAGTTCCTTCCAGGTGACTGGAAGGAGTTAACTGAACCCCAATTGAAAAATGACAAAGGACGTCCAGCAGAACTATGATGATGACAAAATTTTCATCTGTGATCAGTTAAATTTTAGTATTTTGAATGTAAGCGGGGCTGGGGTCTTGTCAGTTGTAGAATTTATCAGTTTGTAACAGGTCTTTAAGGACATTTATCCAAGTCTGTTAAATTCTGGCATGGACAAATGTAGCGATTTATATTTATTTTAAATAACCAGTTACATTTAATTTTAAGTTACTTTCCTATAAGCCTTCATTCCCCTAATTGTCAGTGCCAGAATATTTAAGTTTGGTAGCCTGCGTAAGAAATGCAAATTCTATCAGTGGAAGAATAAGTTAAATATCTACGTTCCAGTAGAGAAAGAGAGAGTCCGGGAAATTGCCGTGCGTGCTTATACGCAAGCTTCTGTTTAGCAGTACTGCTGGTTTGGCTTGACTCAATCGCTATTATCTTGCTGCTACTAGACTCATCTACACGCTGTAGGCTACAGAATTATATGAGTCCTGTAGTTTAATTTTCTACTTGTGAATATCTCGTATTTTATGTTTGATTACACTGTTTCAGTTACCGCCCAATTTTTTACTTGTGAATATCTCTTATTTTATGTTTGATTATACTGTTTCAGTTACCGCCCAAGTTGAGGCGTAGTATGTCAGCGTCAAGTTGACGCATTGTAAATAGGTTAAAGAGTTTAATAAAGGGCAGTTTAACCCTTCGTAAGTGCAATCACTTTATCTCAACGTTCTACACAACACCAGCAAGGTAGAACATTACAAGTTAACAAAAAAGAAAATGTTCTTTTTCTCCTACCTCCCTTTTTTTTCTTTTTATTACAACACATCAGCTACGTGTATTTGGCCCGAGTGCAATTTCAATTTGAAATCAGTTATCTAATTTTCAACCAGAACCATATGGATTTAAGTCACTATTAAGCTGTTCAGTGTTTCCTTGTTGCCATCTTGCGATTACAAAAATGATGTTCTAACATTGCCTTTCAACGTTTCTTATGTATTGAAATTACTTTCACTTACAATATATGCAATATCTTTTACTTGCTTTTTTAAATGAGTTAACATCAAGAATATCAAGAGTACTTCGGAACCAACTTGCTAAATATCCTCTGAACTCAATTTTCGATAATTGTCAAAATTTTTCCCACTCCATTCAAACTCAGCTTACTGAAATATTAGTCAATATATTTTTTCCTGACTGTTGGATACTTGGTAGTTAGCAAAATTTTACTAGCTAGTTATGGCAAAAACTACCACTTCTTTAGCCGTTTCCAAACTGAGAATGTTGTCTGCCCAGTGTGTATTACAAAGGGAATTGACATTACAATTGCAAGGAAAGGTAAGCAATATGCAAAATGCTACGATTTATAAGAGAGACCAAAGCACCCCCTTAGTTTAGGCCAGCAGTTAGTCTCTGATGACTATCATCTCGTCAACGGTAGCAACAAAGTTAAATAAGTCTTTGTAATTTTTAATAAAATGCTAGCTTTTCTGAAATATTTTAATACAATTCGGTAATAATACGAGATAAAATCAATGTTTTATAATTACTGTAATATAGTTAGTAAACTTTCCAGAGTATTAAAAGCGACGAGAAAAAACTATCAACTTTCTCTAACTAAGATTCCATATATCTACCAGAACAGAGATAGAAACTGTTAAAATGTAAATTAACTTTTGATTAGATTTAAAACGTTTCAACATTTTCTCCTAAATATGTTTAAAGTGATAAAAGAATTATCATACAAAGACGTTTTTTATTTCCGTAGAATTGTACTTATTACCATTTACACAATAAAAGTACACACGGAGGAATACAATAATTTCTTACATTTTTCCTTACTTAAAAAAAACTGGGGAGACACAAGACTCAGTTCTCCATATCCAGGTTGTAACGGAATATCGTACATAACACTTTTTAGCTTGTGAGTTAGTGTCGCTTCTACATGAATCTAATTATTTTTTAAATGACTGCAAATATATGTAAGTGGATCGCAAAAGACTATTTTAATTAGAAAGCGAAGCATTACTTATCGCTTATTCTTTGTAATAATCCTCGTTTATTTCTGTAATAAATATCATAAAACAATCAAATGTTTTTAAAAAAATAACCACTACTAAAAACCGTTCAAACTTTATGAAATTTAGCTATTCAATTTTAAAACATTAACACAGGTATCTAATTTTTAAATCATTATAAACAGAGCTAAATTTCTTATAAAATATTAAAAGGTATTAATTTAATCAAATGTGTAAATTAAACAAAAATACAAATCAATAAATAATACACGATACAAATAAATAAACAAGAAGATAAATAAACTCTGAAATCTTTCGAGATAAATTTTTTTGTTAATATATACATAAAAGTAATCGCTTCAGCGACCAGCCCTTACAACAACAAATTAAAATAAATTATAAGACTTGTTTCTGAAGGAAGAAGAAAATTATCAAACTTTTGTAATCTCTACAATCCCCCCCCCAAAAAAAGAAAAGCACTGCATTGAATATTATTTTTTTTTCATCAATGAAAACACTTTTTTTCACTTCTTAGTGTAAATTTCTGTTGCCCTTTTTTTTCTTCTCCGAAAGAAAGTTCCATTTGTCAAACATGATAAATGGGACGAGAATCGAAATCAGTTCAAAATTCCGACGCTCATAGAATCGAGGTAAAAAGGAAAAAAATGGGAAGGGGGGACAGCAGCGTATATCTTCAACTCACCTTTATTTTATCCTCCACTCGGAAAAGATCTCACAAGATATTATTTTGAAGTTGAAAGTTAGAACACCAAAACATGTTAGGAAATACATTGTTTGTTATTCCTTTAATTTTCAGTCGAGATACAGTAGACCTATGTGGTGAATTGTTTTCGGAATTGTTTCTCTCACAGTAGATATTACACAGTAGATATTATCACAGTAGTAATTTATTTTCCAAGAAAAGAACAATGTAATTTTTTTAATATAGAAGTTCATTCAGGAAATTTAAAATAACACTACAACTCATAATTTCGCTCGTAGTAAGATCGTTTTAAGAAACGATACAGCGAATTATATTTCCCAAGAAGAAACCTGAATTCAGGATTTTTTTGGCAAGAAAAATAAGACAATCAACTGTGTCTTCGCCCGAATCTGCACTCTCGACCTCCCGACTGCTAGCCGAAAGTGCGTCCAATTAGACTACAGTAGCACACGAGAAGGAGAGAAAAAATACCTTATAAACTTAGAACGTTATGACATATTATTATGTTGAAATATATCCTGTGCTTCTACGGTTTTTCTTCTCTCTCCGACACTGTGAAGGAGAAGCATCTTAAACAGATGCCAGAATTTAAGGGGGAGGTTTAGCAACTTGCGCCATCCGAAATTAAATTCATTTGCGCACTTTCGGCGTTATTGCTATTAGTGGTGAATTTCCTTTTACTTTAAAATTTCTTTAACGATACTGGAATAGCACAGCCAGGAGATCAGAATCTAAATTCAAATTCTGATTTGCAAATAATTTTATTTATTGTTGTCTGTCAATCTTGCAAGGAGTGGAAGTAAATTTTGATAGTTGTGCTTCTTCTGTTCTTCGATTTGAATTCAAAATTAAATCCTTAGTTGTTTGATTTCTAGTTGCTGCATGTACTCAGTGTTCTGTTATTGATAGTAAAGACGGGACGAGAATTCATCTGGCAATATAAAGCCTTGTATACAAAGGCAATACATTTCTGTACATGTTTTCTACCTACGTCTGCAGCACTTGAATTCGTCGGTTTACTCAAGAAAACAAGGAGCTTCAGTCAACTGAATAACTGAATTTAATTTTATAAACTGAATTCTGTGGTTATATGAAGTTTTGGGGATACGATATGTAAAAGACGGGTGATGAATTAAAGTAACGGTGAGCTTGAGCGAGCATGTAATATTAGAAAATGTTTTGATGAAATCAACCGTGGGAATATATTAACTAACGAACATAGATTTCCTCTTGAACAATTCTAAAAACATTCAAATCGGAAATATGAATTACCACCTTAGTAGAGGGATTGCTTTCTAATGGATCATTCAACATTGGTTAAAAATGTCTAATTCAGGTAAAACGAACCCGCAAAATAAAATCCCCTTTCTTGACAAATGGAAGATCTGAGTGAATTATAGACATGTCAAACATTGCGACAAATTACTCAGAAGTCCACTATTTAATTGCCTTTTAAGAGTAATGGATATAGATGCTTAATGCTAAGTGCAAAGTAAGCTCATCGAAAGAAACCAAGTTATTCAAAGTGTGTATTAAGCAGATGCAAGAAGAAAATATTTTTCTATTCACTGTTCAAAACGTTACAGGTGACAGATGAAAATGTTAAATGGCTATACCGACTTTAGGGTCAATAATTTGACAAGCTTGAAACTATCTTTATAACCAAAAATGATAATGTTCAAGATATGATACATGGTTTCTTTAATTTAATTGTTTACATTATTTGCATCAAAGCACTCGAGGGCTATCTGCTTCATAGATATGATATGCAGTAGCTCTTTTCTTAAGTTGAATTCACGAGTAGCCAATCGGTATTGTCGCTGAATACTGGGTTCAATTCGAATGAATGGGCTGCATGGGCGTTTTATTGATTTTCTCCATGTGTAACGTAGATACGAGCCAGTTACATTTAGAAACCCCCCCACGAAAGAGTTCTCCTTGAACCAATAGCCCTTGTACATCTCTCATACCATTCATGCCACCTAATTAGTCGTACCAAACAGTAGGGTCAGCATTATATAGATTCGTGATAAGTGCTAAAAGTAAAGCGAATTAAGTAGGTGCACCATTTGTGATCAGATACCATGTTGCTCCAAGCTAACGCGATATTCCATACCATTCTCCAAACTAATAAACACATAATTAAAAACAAAATTGATAGAAATAAAAATAAAAATAAATAATCTGAAATAAAGCAAAAGTAAATAAATAATAAACATTTAAATTAAAAATAAGCAAATATAAATAAAAACAAAGAACAGATTCACCAACTAGAACACAATCGTATACTTCGTCAGCTGCTCATCATCACCTCTAAATGCATTAGGCTTTACAATTTGAGAAAGATCTGTCGGCAAACGTATATTAACGCTGTACGGAACTGCTTTTCTTACATGGTTATGAACAGTATCAATTGTTTATTATAATAATAATTACCATCTGGAATATTATAAGCCCTTCTTCGCACGCCTTCGTGGTGTAGTAGTCAGCATGCTTGACGCGTAACCGAGAGGTCCGTGGTTCGATTCCCGGGGAAGACATTGCTCATTTTTCAATCTCTCGTACTTCGAAATAGCATAATGCCTCTACATATCACCCCATTTTACGGTTCAGTACAATTATCAATTATATAGTCCTTTCAGAGAAACTACTAAAAGCATCTTTTGATTGCATATATTAATATATTAATATAAAAAATATTATTTTATTTACTCTTATTTGCAAAAGAAACCAGGATAACATTAACTACGTAATAAAAAAATTTACTAATATTTCTATTACTCATGTGTGTTTGAATTAGAAAAGGACAAAGGTATAGAGAAAATGACTAATGGTAAGGTAAGAGACACTTTCGGAGACGAGGTAATTCTCAATAAATTTATTGATACAAAAAGCATAAAACGGCAGACAAATCAATAAATTGCTACAAAAGTATTTATACACAATCGTTAAAATTCTCTTAAATAAGCGTGGAACATAAAATTTGAGGTAGATGATGTAACTTTAACCTGACTCTTCTATTTTAATTTAATTTGCCTATTTTAAGTATTTAGAAAGTCATAAAATATAATTTGGTTAGTTATCAACAATAAAATGTAGTCCACAGAGGTGGCAAAATTTCATTTGCTTCAGAAAGCTTGAATAAAGAAAGTGCATAAAGGAAACATCATTAAAAGAGGCAGGAATAAAATGCGTAAGACAAAAAAATCAGATCTTTTTTTCCCGTCTGAGCACGTATTTCCGTTCAGCAAGGCCTAGATAGATTCAGCTGCACACCCTCGCACCAGAACTACTGGATGCAGGCCCCTAGACATTTCATTATCAATTTTGTTGAGCCTCTCCAGAGCCAAAACAACCATTTTCCAGTTCCCCGTTGGATGTATGTTTTGCTTTCGCTGTTTGAACATAGTGCGGTGTAATCTTGTTTCGCCGGCAAGTGCCCCCAGGACTTAAACCTAGAAGGCAAAGAAGCTGCAGGTTCGACCCTGCCTTTATCTGCGGGGCTATATTTTATGGGCATTGTGCCTCAGAAAATAAATCATGCTTCGATCACGGTGAGAGGGATTTGCCAATGTTGTCATTGGAATGAAACGTTATTTTAGCTCATAGCAGAATTTTAAGTAAATTGTAAGCGAAAGGAAACTATTGACTTATCTTAAAGAGAGTTAACGACTACATTTCACATCAGTAACGTAAATGTGACATTTGGGGAAACAAATGAGTCGTATTGATCATTAAATGGAATTATTTTGGTAATTTTTAGATATTGGGGTTAGATAAAAAGAGCAAAATGAACTATATTCTTAAAAGTTTGAAAAATCATGAGCACTTTTTGAAAAATCATGAGCCTATTCCTTTGCTCAAAGCAGAAGCATCTCATTGAAACAATTGTCAAATGAAGGCAATTCATTCTGTGCTGCATCTAATTAAAATTAACGCTTAAATGCAGTAATTAATGTTTAGTAACAGTCCAAACTTGGCATCTCTGAGATGTTTCGTCTTAGAGCCATCACACGTTCTCGTAAAATGCTTTTCTATTATTAATTTAATAAAATTCACTAGTTTTCATTAAATTTTAAATAATTCAATAGCCGAAAATACGTGAAAAGTTCAATTTTCTCTTTAAAATATTATAAATTTTAATAGAAATTTGAACTTTGTATATGTAAATTTTCTAGTTATTTAAATTTGGGAAAACAGTTCATTAATAAAATGATATAGAGTAACGGAAAAAGAAATGCATAATCCTATCTTGCAGTTACACTCAGCTGCTGCTTAAAGCATAGAAAGAACAGAAATGCAGTTTACATCTTCGACGTGTCAGCTTCAAAGAAAGGTATACAAAATGGATCACAACTCCTCCATAAATTTCGAAAGCTTTATAATAAAATAACTATAAAAAATACAGCAAAAAGGTACGTATCAGTGTATAAAATGTCCTTCCAAATTTCCTCTTGTAATAGGTCTTATGCAGCCCAGATGGTATAGTGTTAAAGTGCTATAGTTGAATGGTATAGTGGGTACCGAAGAGCCTGAGTTCGAGTCCCGGAGAAGGCATGGGTGTTTGTAAATGTATAGTATCTTTGCCGCATGGGGCGCTTTAAATATATGGCTAGCCGAAAGTCCTCTCGTGTCGTTGGTGGTAGGAAAGAGGGGTGGGAGACCTCCGGAACACCCCCTGGGGTGCTCTTCCTCAAAATTGGGGTGGAAAGTGGAGGTCCAACTTCCTCGAGGTTCTAGCAACCATTCTTTCATGAAATTTCATGGACAAGGCAACAACAACAATAATAGGTCTTATCCTTTAATTATACATTTAGCTATTTAAGGCATTTAATTTGCGGAGCGAATTTACAAGAAATTATTGCATCCTTCCATACGTGCTCTGGTGTAAGTGATTAGCCATCCAGCTAGTGAGCCTGTAGTCTCTACAAATTATTATGGGTTCCATAAATTTTAAGATATTCTGCAACAATGAACAGTGTCACAATTATAGGAAGACAGCGCATATTTGAAGATGTAGGTCTTTCAACGTTTTCGTGACAACGTTCGCTTTTAGCTAGATGTTAAACTTCCCTGTCGTCAGATAAGATATATTCCTCGACAGAACTCTTCCTTTTCTACGAAGATATCTAAGCTAACCTGAATCATATATTTTTTCCTTACCGGTTTCGAGGAAAGATTATGTTTATTCATCCTTTATCGCATGATTTACACAAATGCGAGATGTCAACCCTGCATTCGATCTGCGGTATCGATCGTTTTAAATACCCACAAGTGGCGGAGTTTTTTTATTTTGTAAGCACAGATGAAGATTTCTGTTAAATTTAAAGCGCTAATTAAAAGGTTATTTTAACATTGGTTCTAGTAATTAATACTGGAGAGATGACTCGCTTGTCAACCTAGTAGAGGAAGAACATTGATTTAGACTTCTGTACAAGTAAAGTCCTACAAGCTCTCAAAATCTTACTTGCTGGGTAGTAACGCGGATGATATACCTTGAATAGTATTTAGTAAAAATAATGCTCAGTGCAATAATATTAGTGAAAACAATAATGACAATAATTTACAGTTTGAATGAGGTTTCCATCATATACAGGATGTTTCAGCAAATTGCTTGTCAGAAGAGATAGAGTGCCTAAACGATGGAAATCGCATAGCAATGTATGGTCAAAAATACTCTCCTGGCGCTGTAGTGATAACACAAAACACAAGAAAGGAAGGACAGGAACAGGTGAGAAAACATGTTTATTATGCTTAGTATAGTAGAAACCAAGAAATAAGAACAAAAACAGACAACGATCGTCATCAGAGAAGGCGTTCGAAATCACGACCTTGAACCGGGATGCAATCTTCGGCGCATGGAAGATCTGATGTTCTGAAAAATTCGGGCGTGTCCCGGACTACCCCAGCAGCTGCCACAATCCCCCCCAGAGGAAGTAGTGAATGCACGTATGCAAAGCCCTGTATTTTCCAGAACATCAGAAGTTCTATGCGCCGGAGATGTGAGGCCTGCATAACTCTCTGGGTTCGTAATTTCGAACGCCTTCTATGATGATGAATCTGTTTTTGTTCTTACTGTACATAAATTTGATATCCAAATAAATAATTCGATTAAAATTACTGAAAAATCAGCACGTTTTAGAGCTCCAAAGCAATTAAATGGTAAGCTGTGGTTTACTACACACATAGTAATGGAGATTATCTGGTCCCAAGCCATTAACTCATCTTATCAACGCTTTGTAAGGCACACGCCGAGCTGCCCCACAGAACAACACCATTACTTTTCATCGTCAAAGCGAGACAGTATCCTTGCTACCGAGGAGCGCCTTAGTGCGCTAAGTGGTAGTACCAAGATGTGCCATACCCTCATGTTGGGAAAGCGGCCGCAGCTTGGTGGCTGGCCACTTCGCTGCTTTCCCTCCAGGAAACGTTTCCTTCCTTTCGCGTCAAAGTGGATCCTCTGATTTACTACATAGAGATATCTCAAAGTTAATACTCTAAGTAAGCCTTTAGTTCGTTTCTAAACTTTAATGACATTCTCAGACACATAAATGTACTGTGAATTGTTGACTGTAACTTTAGTAAAAGAATAAAAAATACTGCCATTATGTGCTCAGAAACAGAAATCTAATATGTTAATGTAAATAAAATAAACCTCACATATCAGATGATTTTCTTTATGTTTTTAAAATTTTTAATACCTTCGAATATTCTAAGCAAGTGAGTGTTTGTAATTAGAAATTTAAATTTCTTTGGAAACCAGAAATTCGTTGTCATTGAGAGAAGAATGAGAATAAAATATTGTGATAAATATAATGCGGATAAAAATGTTCTTGCTTTGTGCGCAAAGCATACTTAATACACCGCGAGGAAATAAGTTTCGTTTTGATAAAGTTTTTGGTATGTTAACTACCTGCTTCTTGCGGAATGCATCGGGTATGTTCTAAATATGCCTCGGAATTCATGAAGAAGGTATCTGGAAATTTAAAAGATGATGGAGTTTCATCATAGGATGCTTACTGATAACAGTATGTGCAAGCAGGCAATCTTCACAGCCTGTTTTTAGTGTCCGGTTACTCATATGCATTTCATATTACGTAATCACATTGAATTTGTTTGTTTATAGTGAGCCACAGAATACACGCTTGGCGTTTAGGCAATTTATTCTGGCTACCTGTAAAATGAATGCATTATATTAACTTAAAATGCTTTCTGTTTGTTTATTTATCGACTTTTAATTGTTATTTCTAAAGGTTTCGATCTGTAACAAGAAAACCCAATGCTCATTAATTATAAGAATAAAGCTGTTCGCATAAAAATACAAAAATATCACATTGTTGCAGAAGGGTACGTTTCTAGCTCAAACCGAATTGTTTTACTGAAAATCTAATTTAAAAGAAGCGTAACTTGTAGCTATTATCCCACTCTAAAAATTATCCTTTTACTAATTCAATAAGAGCAGATTTGAGTAAAACATCTTATAAAAATTAATAGCTATTATTTCTTCCTGCAGATTGGCCTCAATATAATGCTATAACCACAGAAAACAGCAATAACAGTTTTAAACAGCATTTAGTCAAATTCATAGTAACAACATGCAACAAAGAATCTGGAAATCAAATTCAATCAAAAATGCATTAAATTATTCCCATTCTTTCGAAGAAAGCATTCGAAGAAAAACCCGAAACTCCAACTTACCTTTGCAATGCGCGTTAACACAAGTTCGATAACGCCATGAAAATTACAACAGAAAGTAGATACCAGCAGCAAACATGAAATAATTTATATTCGCTGTTAGTATTTAGTTTCACTACTTAAAAATAACAAATAGTTAATGACAAACTTGACACAAACCTCTCTGATATGTTTATTTATTTCGTTTTGCGAATTTCCATTCCTGGCCATAAAAGTATAGCCATTTCAGTATTTATTTTAGTACAAGTCTCATGCAAAAATAATATTTGCATTTCAGTGCACGTAAAATAAATAAACAGCTAGTCTTAAATAATTAAGTTTATTATAATTTTTATTCTAAAAAAAGTCTCCATCTGGCGTTAATTTCAAATGAAATAATATTACAGAAGTTTTTTCATCTATCTGAATTTGCCATTTTGAACAACTTATTTTAAATTAAAAAGTTTATGTTCTACATATCTAATTTTTCGGAAACAAATTCTTAAACTTGTACCACTGTCGTAACTGCTTGGAGCAAAACTATTACAGATTTTAAACAAAAATCTACATACTCAAACGCTATCTCAATTCCGTTCTAATCGTATGATTTTATATTTTTGATTTTTTAACTTTTTGAAATCTTAATGAAAAATTCTTTGATGTGTTAAATTCCACTCTGAAATTGAAAGGTTACAGTGTTTATATCACACGTATTTATTTATAAAATAAAAATTCTGAGAGTTACTAGTAGGCGAATGCGCAAGACAACTTACTGTATGTTCTCCTGCATACCGCTCCGTTGATAAGAGAGGTTTTAAACAAAAAAAGGGAAGAGAATGATATAAATAGTAATAAGCTTTTTAGTCACTAACAAATAAAAATAGCAGCCTTGCAATAATCACTAAATTTAATATTTAAACACCATTACCAAATTTCCAAAAAATTATTAAAATTGTGTAATAATGTTAAAATTAATAGATAAAATAATTAAAATTAATTCTTTAACTTCACTAAATTATAACTTTCACAGCAATCATCAAATTTAATATTTAAAATTTTAGGAAATTTATCATTAATGATGAAATTTATCATTAGGGATGAAATAGAATATTTTTAACACTTGAAAACTTACTTACAAAATGAACTGGCAAAATGAATTACAAAATGTCATAGACATTGAATGAAGAATGGATATAAAGTGTTATTGACATTTATACAATACAAACAAAACTAAAGGCAATGAATTAACATTTCAATACTTCAGAAATTAATTTCCATTTAAATTAGGAATTGCTTCTTAAGACAACACATAAACAATCGTTCAGGCCGAAAAAATGTATCCTAAGGAAAACACCACCAATCCCTCCCCCCAAAAAGGCAGGAGATATATATCGGAACTTCCCCCAGATTTTAATCGATATCATTTATCTCGTCTCAATGATTTTCAGTTCCAAATCTCAGGAATGAAATCCAAAGCTTCCCACTTTCATTACCTCCAAAGTAAGAATTCTTTAGTTTAGTTTTTTCCCCGAGATTTAAAAATCCAAAGCGGATTGCTACTTCCCTTGGGTGAGTCTTAATGACGATCTAATGACATTACGCGAAAAGAATTATCGGAATTAGGAAAGAACACGAAGTTCTGCCTACAAAGCGAAGATAATATCCAAAGAAAAATAAATAATTACTACAGAAATGGAATTAGAGGAGTCTTTGCAGGGCGTCAGAGTTAATGGCAAATTGAGTTGATCTGTGGGAGGCAGGAGAAAGGTGGAAAAGACCCTAGAGTTGACTCGTTTATATTGGTTATGAAACCCTGAGAGGCTTCTAGAAGTTGCGAACACTTGCACAGTAATTAATGCAAAGTGATCTCAGAATGCTTTACTTTTCGATGTTGTCGAAAATGAAAGATTCGAAAGTGTACACTTCGTGTTTAATTAAAGAATTCACTAAACAGTTGTGCTTACGCAAATTCGTCCTGTTACACTGAGAACTGTAAATTAAAAAACATTAAAATGCGTGAAAATTTAAACGCAAGCATCCTAAAAGGTTGAAGGACTATTTATGCTTACATAGCGCAAGAAATTATTATATTACTGTTTATGAGGTAAGCTTAAACCACTACAAGACTATTTACATGAACGCACGAAAGAAGAAAATTTGACTTCGCTATTTTTTCTACAGCTTTCGAAATACCAAACAGTTTATGACTCTAAGCTATTATCCCATCCCTCCATGTATGCTCTTGTAGTGTAAGCTAATAGTACATTCGTCTAGCATTGGAAGCTCCCTGATTCGATTCCTGAGTAAGGCATGTTTGAATTGTTTCCTTTCTGCTTCGAAAACCCTAACATTCAGTACATAATCATGCGGAATCCATTATGCTATTCAAATGAATATCAGTGGAACATATGTTGAAAAGCCTTCACTGTACACCAGATGCTTAGTATTTTAATTAAAAATAATATCTTAAACAACTACTTTTTAAGCTAATCCCAGCAGCAGTTAAGTGGGCAAGAATTTCTGAACACTCACCTAGTCCTAATTTTGATTCCAAGCTCTTCAATAAACTGGTTACATAAAGTTTTGAAGGCAAATTATTGGTTGCGCGCTGTTTGTGTGGCATACACAACTGAACTCTAAAATACTTATTCACAACATCACCAATTTATCAGCAGTTAAAGTTAAATGCGTTGAAACAGAATTTAGTTAACTACCAAGAGCAAGCATTTCTAAATTTTATCATTGTGTGAAGACACAATTCTTGTTAGTGGGAAATGAACACTAGTTGAGAGTTTCAGCGTGTTTTTTCTTACTTGCTCTTACTTACTCTTACTTATATTTTGCGCAGGAAAATAATCACACTGTTTTAGTTTTCTGTTGTACTTTACGTCTTCTAATTCCATACAGTCATGACGATATTAGAAGATCTACAGACTCATTGGTTGATGAATCTCCTAAAATCGAGAGGCCCTGATGACAGACGCGGTTCAGAGTGCTAAAATCTTGTAACATTGGTTATCAAATTATGACGTTGTAATGCTCAGCAGAGAGATTATTTAACATGTTATTTCTTATGGACACTGCACAAAAAAAAAGACAGTTTTATATCTCCCGTTCTGCTGGGCCGATTGTCAAAATTCAACTTGCGTTTTTCATGTCCCGAAAGCGCGACTTAGGATATGTATTTGATTAATACATAACACTGTTCTAATATAGGTATTTTGACACAAAATCGGACCTTTTTCTGGAGTGACATGCCAATTCTTTCCATAATTCGATTGTACCACTCAAATTATGCCAAACTGCCAAGTTTTGTAAATATCGCACGAGTAGTTTTTAAAAAATTAACTCTCAAAATTTTAGCTTCTCATTGTTAATTGAATTTGATATATATTTACTAATATCTCTTTTTTTATTAAACTAATTCGACTCTTTCTTCCAGAATTCAAAATTTAGGTTTAATCCAAATATAATTCGCACATTTTTTGATTTATTTTTAAAATTTGTGTTTTTAAAAATCTTCTATAAATTTTTCCAAAAAAATTGATAACATCATCTCAAAATAGATGTATTTCTAGGCCCATCTGCGAAAAATTAGAGTTTTTATTTAAAATTTCTTAAGATATACATGAATTTACACACTGCCGCATTTTGAAATTTGGCCTACTTATTATAAGAGATAATAGCGAAAATGCGATTTACGCACTTTATTAAAATTATTTGAAAGAATGAACGATGGATTTTTTTTTCCGCTCATGCATCAATGGAAAAAAAGAAAATAAGTAGGTTGCCATAAATTAAGAATTTCGCCAAGTGAATTATTATTGGCGCAACTAAAAAATTTACACCAAAATAAATTTTTAAATTTCTCCGTAAATTTCGCACTAAATTTAAAAAATTTAATATTTAGGCATAATAAGACTCGTAGAAACGGAATATGGAAAAACAATTCTCATGTCATTTCAGAAAAAGTCGGATTTTGTGTCAAAATACCTATATTAGAACAATGCTATATATAAATCTAATATATATCCTAAGTCGCACTTTCAAGCCATGAAAAAACGCAATTTGAATTTCATCAATCGGCCTAGTAGAAAGGGAGATATAGAATTTTTCTTCTTCTTTTTTTTTCCCAAAGGATCTTTATCCCTGAAAGACTATTGTTTACGTTTCGGCATTTTGCGTCGGAGACATTAAATGTCAGTTCACTTTTCAAACTGTTGCCACCAAATATTGCAGCCCCGTATTATATATTTAAAGAAATAATGAAGAATGTTTATAAAGGTATGCATGTTTCTCGCATTGATAAAATGACGGTACCTCGAGCCATCGAACTTTGAATGACGTAATCCTGCTGCGAATATGGGCATCTGGAAGTTCAAATTTGAAATTTGGAATTTGTTTTATTATCGACTTCAGATTTAAGAAAACTTTAACGAATTTTTGATTAAAAAACACAAGGATTTCAAAGCGAGCAATAGCAGCGTCGTACAGGAAAAACATTTTTATCTCCAGCGTGTGAGACTGCATCGGAAATTCTAAAGACATGCTCAATTTAAAATTATTTTGCGATAATTCCCTTGAACTGAATTTTATGGTTTAGGTGCGAAAAAAATGATATTTAATAAATACAGTAACGCACTAAACGTTAAAAAACTCCCTTTTGGAGGTAATATAAAATCTGATATTTAGATCCCCCTCCCCCGCAGCGTACGTCTCTCACCGCTTAACGGCTTGACTGGCTTGAATGAGCCTCTAGATTTTAACTAGTGAGGGAACAGCAGACGAATTTCTTATGATAGTCTGGTCCACCTGGCAATCAGCCAAATGTAATCTCAAAAGCTTCAAAATTACAAAATAATTCTAAAAAAATGAAGTTCGCTAGAAATTCGACGGCTCAATGATCTAAAAAAATATAGCGTGATTATTAAATGTCGTAAGCGCTTATTTAGAATTACACGAAACACAATTAAAATGGAATCTTCAGCAATTTTGGTGAAACTTCAACTTGTAGATCTCTTAAAGTTTCATTTCTTGAAGAAAATAATTGACAATTATTGAAATAAAGATTACATTTTCATTCTACATACAATAGTTATAAAACATATTAATGAATTCTTTAAGAAAATTTCAAATAAAATAGAATTTAGTTTGTATTATAAATATCAATAATATGATGAATTATAATAACAGTGCAACTATTGAACGCCTCTAGGTCTGACAGAGAAGTTCAATTAGACTTCTAATGGATATCTCAGATGCGCTATTAGTAATCTAGCCGGAGGCTGAATTTTCTGTAGCCTTTGGTCAATCTTCTAATGTTTCGACAGCATTTCGTAGATCAAACGTTTGGATGTGATAAAATTTCTGCAAACTAGAGCTTTACTAATGAGTCTACATAGTCTGAAAATGATAAAAATCATTGAGCTTTACCAGCTTTTGATTAGCTAAAAGGAGCAATATTCATGGAAATTTGGAACACCTGCATTTAAAGTGGGCTATAAAGTATTCTGCATTTAAGAAGATGAAGATATTCTATGAATATATAGCTTCCGCTCTATAAACATTTTCTTTTATGAAAGATCTGCAATAGTACTGATTTCGGTTAACGAAAGAAATTAAAAGAGGACATTCATTTTCTCGAAACAAAAGCCAAGGAACGAAACTAATATTCAATGTTTTCCTTGTGCAGTGACTATAGAAAGATATTACTTTAATCTGAAATATATTTAGGACAGTTTTCAAAGCGTTTTTACTACTAATAGTTATATGCAGGTAAAATGGGTTATTCCAAGCAATCAAACATGTTATATTTTAAAACTTCCACATCAGCTTTGGCTGATGTGGACCAACCCCAAAAACCCAACCCCAAAAAATGGCAGGAAAATGTAGACGCAGTGATAGTGGATATAAGAAGCATTTAGGGGAATAAGCAATAGAGAATACAAGCAACAGCCACCTTTCTTTCACAGTTTAGTTTCTTTCATCTTCCACTACCATATCTCCAACGAATTTGAAAAAGAGTTTGAGATCTCCGTTGAATGTCGCGTGATTTCAAAAGGCAATTATTGTACAGAATGTAAAAAAAGGTTGGATAACAGGTATAGCAAAAACAGCCAGTCTAAAGGAAAGCGCAATTTTAAATTGGCGATAATTCTAAAGAAATGTTTTATGCATTTCCGTAGATGTATTTCTTCGTCAAGAAACAAAACTATCGAAGAACAACTAAACTGTTTCTTGTGAAAATGTAAAAAGAAGGGAAACATCCATATACTGCTCATTATAAAGCTCATTGTATTGATGTCTTATTAAAACACTCTCGAAATTTGACATTAAATTTTAGTTCAATTAAATATAAAACAATTAAAAAAGATAAAAAAAGATCAAAATAGTTATAAAAACAGAGTAAATTTTAAACATGTTTTTACATTCCAAAAATGCAAATATATATATATATATATACATGTATATGTGTGTGTGTTAAAGTTATATTTCACAATTCATTTCCATCGAATCATCATTCATAAAAACCGTATCTAAAACCTTAATAGTATCATTTAATATAATTTTATCAAAATCGTCCAGTCTTTTAACATATTCAGTTTGTTTCATATTCTTTCTTTGACCACACTCACCACATAAGGAATTTAGACAAATTTTAGCTAAATTCTTCATACCTGGATCTCTTTTCTACTTTTTTAAAAATCTGTACCAAAAGTTCTCTAACAGCTCTTTTATATTCTGCTTTACGTTTTAAATGGTTACACCATTTATCATCTGTTTCTAATCTGATTTCTAAAAACATTTAATGTATTTTTTGAATAAATTGTTCGTTTTCCTTTCAAAATGCCATACTTCATATATATTTAAAATTTTATGTCCTTTTTCAATACAGCTGATTTAACTTCCGTCGTTGTTCTGTGAAACTTCTTTAATCATCAGTATGTTGACATTTCCTTATTTCTTAATTTATAACATTTTTTACATTTTCTCTTTTTGGCAACGGTTTTAAAATGTTCGCATTGAATACTTTATGAACATTCATTTTCATAATGAAAATCATAATTTATCTCCCTTAAAAGGCAATACAAGATGCCATAACTTTCTAAAAGCTATTACCTTACATTTAATCAAACCATACCAATTTTTAGCAAGTTTCACAAGATTGTCAATTTTGTAAGAACGTCCAACTGGATAATCTTCTAAGGTACATGTTAAAATTATTGTAATATAAAGTCAAATTTAAATTACAGCGTTAAATAGTTAATGTCTACATCAGTTCTTAGGATTTGATTACAAAGTCGTTGGTTAGTTCGTTTTCATAAAATCTGTTGTAAGTATCACTTCTGAACTTCATTGGCATCTATGTTCTGTTTGTAAAATATCTTGTTTTATAGCTGAAATAGTGTTGGTTGAATTACAGATGTTCTTAACTGATGAACGATTTTTGATAAAAAATTTCTTTTAAGAGTCAATATTCATGGTAGGTTTACATAAATGAGTGGTAACTGTAAATGGACAATAAAAGACATAATAGTCAGATGAGCCTTGTAATCTTCAAATAAGTGTACTCGTATTTTGATTTGCGAAAGCGAGGAAAGTAGTTTGGAAAGGGGCCATGCTCTGGAATAAAATTCGTTAGTTGTGAGATGGCTATGTGACTATTTTTGTTGACTTTAGAAATGAAACTTACATGTGCGTCTGCCAGTTTCTTTTATATCCTATTCTATTTGCAATTGTTGTATTGCCATGTCATCTTTAGGTGAGCGAAAGACGTTCGGATATTTAGCTCCTCTCCTTCATAAATTATTGTTTGCTTCTTTAGCTAGTCTGTCCGCTACTTCGTTTTCTACAAGATCTACATAGGCTTGATCATTATGTCGTAAAAGATGTTGGATATTTACTATTAAGGAGGAGATATGCTTGTAATTCAATATTGCGAGTAAAGTATACATGCTGTCGGTGATAACTCCATTTCCTGATTCTGTTTCACTCTACGTATTGGACGCCTGATGTAATAGCTAATGTAAGTTTGAAAAACACTTCTCTGTTATTTGCGGTGTCCTCTCATGGTATAATGTTTCTAGTCGCCTTCTAATCATATAAATCCCTGTGAACCCTTCATTAGTTTTGGAGCCATATGTGACTGTAGTAATAGGTGTATCTTGCATAATAATAAGATTTTTCATATACTTGAATGGGATATACGTGCTTGATCCCTTTAGTCCAGGATGTTTCTGTACTGTCTTTTTACAGGCCGTTTATATTGCGTTGGGTTGCACGTGATATTGTTAATAACAACGTCTGATCTTAGTTGAATGATTCTTGAATATACAACCTTCTGTCCAGCTGTTACTTTAAGCGGGAAGTATCCTGATAGAACTATTGTTGCATTAGTGGCAGTTGTTTGATGTGCTTTTACACGCTCGAGGCAAATAAACATGGGAGCATTAACCCCTTAACTGCCGCGGAAAACGTAGAAGATTCACTCTCCAGTGCCACCGTTTTTCACACAGGCGCGCGCAGTTATGCGATCTGTTAGCGGGAAAATAAGTGCAAGTTTTGCTGTCTAAAACCTATTTACATTCCGAAAATAAAGAATAAAAGAAAAAATTAAAATAGAAAATTTAATGTTTAGAGTAAAAGTATAATAAAAACAATATGATTATAATAAAAATGAGGTTTGTATAATAAAAAAGATGTATAAAAAAAGACAATAAAAAAATCCCCAAAAATGGAGTTTCGATCAATTTATTTTTAAACCATTAAAGTCTAATGTCGGGTTTCACTCTTATACCTTGTAAAATCAGTATACTTAAATGGAAAGCGTGGAGGCGGCATAGGCAGGTTTTTCATATCAAGTCGTACCCAACGTCGAGCATCTTTCGAAAAATAGTCACAATTCTCTTCATCTAATATAATATCATATTCTGAGGTGTCCGATACTGAAGATGACGAGAAGTAATTATCTATTTCACTGTCGTACACATTCGTGAAAAAGCACCTACTACAAACAGTAAACGAAAACGGAAGACACGCAATAAAAATGCGTTTTACTCAATCAGAAGCACGACCAACAACTGAGCAGTCATTACTTGCACCGTTTCAGAAACATCCCCTCTCCATGTCTTCCCCCTTCTCTGAAATACTATCCTCCTTCGCATATTCGTCAAGGTCATTGTGGTGTTGCATTCCAAAGCTTTGCGAATAATTTTACTGGTAGAAGCGCAAAGCAAATGATAGCGTTTCGGAAGGGCGTATATATACGCCCGGGGCAGGTAACGCATCGGCTGAGCAAGGCGTATATATACGCCCGCGGCAGTTAAGGGGTTAAGACGTTGTTGATCTTCCTTCCGACATAAAGCCATACTGATGCTGTTTAAAGTGCTATGTTTTCAGCTATTGCGATTTTTTTGAATTTGTGAATTTTGGCCCAAGTTAACTCCTGGGCCTGATATACACTCACATCTAAATTTAATTTTTACGCACACATAAATAATGATATTCTGTAAAATATCCAATGGGATGGGTTTAATCTATTTTTGCAGGGAAAGAATGAAAGATAAGCCTATTGGTAAACATAATTAGCATTATCTAATCGAAAATGATCAAATGGTTTCCTATATACAAATCAAGGCATTACGTTTCTATAGGTGAATCAACCGCTTTGAATATCTGAGTGAATATCTGAATATATTTCTGCAATACAACACTTGATTGCAGCGTGTTAAAACTCAAAACGGTCTGCTATGACTCAGAAGGATAATTTTGAAGAATCTGTGACGTGGCGAATCATCGGCCGTTTGCAAGCAATGGCAGACAATCGTGGAAGCAGAGAGATGAGCAAATATTTAAATACGGACAGCGTCTGCGCTATAGAAACAATTTCAGAACTCTGGAACTGTTGTAAGGAGGCTGGACAATGTTATAAACGAATAATAACTGCTTTTCAAGATCGATATCGATATCTGACAATAACTGTCAGTCGAAATGAAAAATCTACTTCTCGGCAGTTAAGTTTAGAGCTTTCAGCCGCCATTTAAACTGTTGTATCACTGCAGATTGTATACAGAAAGCTTAAAGAAAAAGGCTTTTACATCAGAAAACCAAGGGTATGTGCTTCACAACAAAAGAGGAATGATTGGTGCAATGTAGACTTCAGAACTGAAGTGAACCTCAACGGTCCTATACTCTTTATTGATGAGCCGAGGTTTAGTTTCGTGTTTAATTCTAAAGTGTTTACATATGGAGGGAGTGAGGAACGCGAAACCTTTCTTCGAGCATTATGCAACGTGACCGTTTCGATGGTACGGAGCGAAATAATGATCGATGAACGTACGCCCCTACACGTTTTTAAGAACGATTCTATGAATGGCCAGAGATACCGGATGAAGTCTTAGAAACTTATATAAAACTTTCAAAACTGCGTATGGATCTGACGTTTAATTTATGGCTCATAATATTAGTTTTTACATCAAGCAAACGTCGTTGAAGAATTCTTTGAAAGTGAAAACATTGAGCGAACAGCGTAGCCAGCAAAATCTCCCTATCTTAACCTGGTAGAGAACTCATAGGATACCTTGGAAAAGCAACTGCACAGAAACATTCTCCTTCTACAGCTATAAAATACAGAAATGGAACTTAATTCCCCAAACAACTATTAACAGCGCCATTGCCAACATGAAAGCACGTTGTGATATGTGTGTACAAGTGAAGAGAGGGATTTATAATTCCATTTTAAATTCATGCACGTGAATTTTTTTCCGAGTTATTCTACTTTTTAACTCTCCTTGCAAAATATTATTATCATTTTTACTATTTCATGCTGAATGTTCATATCATATTCTTAATTTTTTCCTTTGTATTTATGCATTATGATGCGATATATCATTCTATATAGATTCATAAAATTATAGTTCACAATTGCAGAGAAGTCCGTGATTTCACGCATGTAAAGATAATTTTGGACATAGTGAATTTTATGAGCTAATGCATTTGTTTTGCATCGAAAGGCTTGAATACGGGAGGTCCATGTATGTTCTAGATCCTACATAAGACCGAAATATTTTCGTTGTTTCATTTTTTTATATTTTTATTTAGGAGTATTGATGGATTTACTGGGGCATCTTTATGGATTGGCAACTGGACTTATTATTATTATTGTTGCCTACTTTATTGCTATTTATATTTCAAGTTTTAAATTTAGGCTAAATTTACATCGGAAGATGTAAATTTTCTGCGTGCAATAGTTCCGTAAGTTTCGAGCTCTGTTCTAGTATGTCCTTTGATTAAGATGGCAGCGTCGTCATCAAGCGCAATCACACTGATATTATCTGGCCAATCTGCTTTGAGGATGGAGTTAAATGTTAAATTTCATAGAAATCTGATCATCACAAATTGTAACCTCGCTTGTTGTTTTCTATAAAAAAGTTGGTGGTTATCATTTCATTTACTTAGGCAGGTATAGGATTATGTAGTGCAGGCTCGATTGCGCTGGACACGGTACTGTTTTGGATATACTTTGCCTTTGCGATCGAGAAAATAGTTGACGTTCGATATGATGATCCGCTCTAATATTTAGCGATTGCAGAAAAAAGACATAGTGCCTAATATCAAACTTCACTGTTAATAAATGCTGTAAATTCTCTAAGAACCCAAATGTTATTATTAAGAATAGACCTACAAATTTTATTGGTATTGAAGAATAATAATTCGAACGATGAATTTATTCAGACGTTTGATTACTATAATGAAAAAATGGATGACAAGATTAGAATAATAGCAGGTATCCCTTGCAACACCTTCCTAGGGCTCAAGACTCTACAACTAGCTCAAGTACAAGTTCAACTGGGTATTAATACTTCCATCCATGATAAGTATTTATTGTTAGAATACTTAAGTTCTTCATGCAAGCAAATACAAGTGAATTTTAAAATTTATTCTAGCGTCAGATCTGAAGATTAAACTAATATTAATAGAATAAAATTGCCAGTCGCCTGGACCTACCTGTAAAAACTAGTTTTCCTTTAAACTAGTTCTAATTACAATATCTAAATTCTTCTATCAGATACTACAAGTTTCACTTAGAACTACTAATAATGACTCAAAATTTAAATTTGCCAACCAAATCTGTCTTGAGGTTTTTCAGTCTGACATCAGGCACTGGTATTCGCCAAAAGCAATTTAAAGAGTAGACAGTCGGCTTTAATTCCAAAACCCTCACATACAGATACGAGCTGTTCGGTCTAACTTTATATTAAAAGTGTTGTCCAATCAAAAAATACATAAATTGGAATGAACGAATTTCGCGGCGAAATGAGGAAATAGAAAAGCTGTAAATTAAACTTTTGTTAGTGAAATTCAAAGATAACGCCACATCCTCACTTTACAGAAATTCCATTTGCCTTTTCTTAACTTAATATATTTGTCGGTTTAAGAAAGAAATCCACACAAGATTTGTATAAAAAAAGTAAATTGCGTACATTTAATTCAATATTTGCTTTAAGTAGATTAAAAAAAGGCATGATTTTAGGAACTTTAGTACAAATAACGTGTAGAACTGTGACAATTTTACAAGAGGTTTTAATTAACTAAAAGTAACTGTGTGATGAAACAAATGTGTCATTTTTAAAAGGTCAAGAATACTGCAGCATTCGAAACACTTGAGATCAACTACAGTAGACAAAAAAAAACCGTAAGATATAAACTGAGAACTCGTATGCGTAATGAGCTAGAATCCTTTTCTCAACTGCACATTAGTCTACTGAATTATCCACCGTTTAAAGTCCCAGACATTAAGTATAACGTACCTCGTCATTGTCACCGTCACGAGGTTTTTGATTGTCTTCTAAATTTTAAGAACTAAAGCTAATTTATATTTGTTATCTCTATTTTAGATATGCATTTGACACATTATTTTATTGTTACTTTAAAGACTTTTACTTTATAGTCTATATATACTAGTTACTTATACATACTTTATAGATTTCATAGTTTTTTTCAGTCTTCTCTCATTTATCATATCCATGTTCAGTTTCCTTACTAAGATCGCTTTTCAATTTCTTGTCTTTTTATTATTAACGTTTTGTATGTTTATTAAACATACCGTTCTTGGCGCTTTCATCACACAAAATTGGATTCAACAAGAAAGTCCCAAAATATTTAAAAACAGCATATCTTTAAAATTTCTGATAGTCAGATACTCGCTGGAGATTTCATTCCGTACAGTGTTGCCAGTGGTCATTTTGAAATAGTTAAGTTTATCATTCAAAAATTCGTTAACATTTTATGAAATATGAAACAGAACATAAAACTAATTAGAAATTCAAAATTCGGGCTTCCAAGTGCCCATGTTCGTATGAAGAATTACAAAATTAAAAATTTCATAATTCATAATTCAAAATTTGATTGCTTTCGATACCCTGGATTTTTTTCGCAATTGCGAGAAACAGACATACATACATTCGGATTCTTCGTATTTAATTTCTTTATATATAATACAAGACGATAATGTTTGGTAAAATAATACAATAATGATAATGTTTGGTAAATGATCAAATTATTTAAGTGCTTCGACGCAGAATGCTGTTTCGAGATCAATATGCCATTCGAGGCTAGCGTCCTTTTTGGCCTAATAAACAAGAAGTTTTATAAGTAATATGTGTTTTATATGTGCCCCCTTTCTCACGATGAGATGATTAAAACATTTCTAAAAATATTCTAAGAATTGTGGAAAAATTTCTTCATGAAAATTGCTTTGACAAAACTGTGCTTAAAATTCTTTATTACTAGAGCACGCTACAATATACGTATAATGTTACTAAATTAGGGAAAATGCTTTTCAAATCTTTTAAAAAAAGATTATTCTACATATACAGATTGAATGCCAGGAATACTAAAATTTTAAATGAGAAATAAGTTTTCACTGATGTGATAAAATGCTATATATTTGTTTTGGTGAGGAACACATCATGCATCAATAAACTTTAGCTGAATATATTACTAAATATCACACGCAATTTCCTATATTTTTAAATAAATACACCGTAGCATTTATTTTATATAAACATTTCTTAAGGGTTTTACATTATGAAAAACTGGCACAGCAATATGTACCTCTGTTCACCTCCAGTACTCTTGAAAGAGGATGATTCGATCTAGAATTGCATAAATGCAATTTTTATAGCGTCCCCTTCTTATGCAATGGGGCTCATTTCCTCGCCACCTCACGTCCGACAACGTTAAGAATGACTCCCTCACCTCGACTTCCATTTCAATGTTTGATGTTACCCTTCTCGAACGTCAGGTATTGTTTACCGTGCCTTGTCAAAATGATGTTGGAATTTTTTCACCTCCTTTCATGGCTAGCCTAGCTAAATGCAGCAAATCTTTTTTGTGGACAAAGAAACTCTTCCAACAAAACATAGAAGATCTGTTTCCGGACTCTTGTTGTCTGCTGAGTTTATTGAACGAAAGAAAATTTACCAGAGTCGATGCTTTGGGGAAAATGTCAAAGACAATGTAGTACTGCGATGGCGGTGGACCAACCTTCATTTTTTAAGCAAACCACATTACTTAAAGATGATGTCGCTGACAATGGCAGTTTAGAAACAAATTACAAAAAACTTTTTGATTTTTCTAATGTAGACTTTCTGATAGCATCATATCATATCATACACCGAGTGTGAAATTTAAGAATTTTGTACGCCTAAATTGCAAAACATTAAATTTACAAATTCTTTCTTTAGTAGCATGTCGTGATTTTTACCGAAAGGGACTAGGTAGGAAGAAAAATTATAATTATTTCTAAAGCAACTAGCCATGAACATTGAAGATAATCGATTTAAAAGGGTGAAATTATGTACTGACTTTTATTCATGTTTTCAGAAATATTTGTCGCTTTCAGAAGTAGTCACCTTAGGAAGGTGGCCGTCGCGATAGAGATTTTTGTATTTTGAATGCGAAGATTAATGATATAATATGAACACTAATGTGTACAATAATGTATAATATGCTTCGATAAATTTGTTAAAATCAATTGAAAAGGAGCAATCAAAGTGTCCAGGCCATAATAAATAAATAATTTTGGATGGCATAAAAAATAAATAAGTAAAAAGGTTTTATTTGAAAAAGAACAAAAGGCCAGCGAAATGTATCATTTCTTAGTCTGAATATCTTAAACTCTTTTGAAACTGTAATGATTTTAGCTTTAGAATGATGAATGTAATGCTTCATGCTTTTACAAATCAGAATGTATGGTGTAAAGCTTCTTTTTGTAATTCTTGCTGGCTTCTTTTGAAAATATATGATCCCCAAACATGAAAAACAGGTAATCTCTCCATGCTCGGAATTTCTGTGATAATATAATTTACTTCGAATTCTTTTTCGTATCACAAGAATGCTTTCATGAAGACTAATTAAAATTAACACTAAAATTGCATTACTTTCATTTATACGAATCATTAGAAAAATAAAATTATTCATAACCTATCGTCAGCATGTCTAAGAAACCTGTGTCAAGAGACAAAAGACAGCTAGACTTACCTCATGTTAAAGCTGAAGAATTCGAGTTCTCTCATTCGCTCGGGAGAAATAAGATTGGTGCGTAGTTTCAAAATGACTGTGAATTTCGACACATGGTTTCAAGTGAGGTAAAATGTTGTTTCATTTAATATTAAAATAACAAATGTTGTTATTGATGTTAGCATGGCGCATGATTGCAGATGAGATAAAATGATGGTCATTTTAATGTTTCTTTGTATTGAATCAAAATATAGTCGAAAGTGTTGGCTATAGTGTTGGTATAGAACTATAAGGCGGGAGAAATACCTTATAGTGTTAACGCCTACAATTCTAGGAAACTAGCGTAATCCCTCTAGTCTACTGACGGCATGCTACGAATTTGCATACAATTGTAGAGTATTAAGACATCTAATATAGAGCCCTATGTAACACGGCTGCACAATGAAAGCGATACTGCGCTTTTGGACGTGTTTTGAGAGTGAAAAAAGGATAGGTTCTAATTTAACATTTGAATCCTTTTTTATTGTATTTTGCTTTTTTTAATAATGTTGCAGCATTGTGTGTTTTTAATTAGTTAGTATTTACTGTTTTTCAAATTATAATTTTAGAGCTTACTCTATGTTTAATCGAATGTGCAGACACATGTTTTGTAATTCAGTCTTTATTTTTACATATAATTGTAGATCTAGAGATGTTTTAGTGGTACAGCGACAAATTTTAAATTATGCAGTTAGCTCAAACAGAACGCGACATATAGATAATGTCACATGTATGAATTTGATATATTGAAAATATTAGAAAAGTAATCCAATTAAGGGTCAAAGTACTTGAGATGGAACAAAATCCACATTTTCGAGAAACTGAATTCTAAACTTGAATACTTCGAAATTTTCGAGTCTCAAATCTCTCAAAAAATTCGCATAAGAATAATAGAAAAATTCATTTACCTAGCGCTTAAAATTTTTTAATTAAAGCAAAATCTGAAATTTTCGTTTAAAAAAACACTTTTAAGAATAGCTTTTAAAATTCTTTCTACATTTATTAAGTAGGTATAAATAAAATTTTGTGAAAGAAGCACATATAACTCTCTTGAGTTTTGAGTTTCATTTTAATAAAAATACAAGCAATATATAGCTCCCATTTTTTAGAATTTTTATGATACTCTTTTAATCAAAGCAGATATAGCCTGCAAGGGCTTATTTTAATAATTATCTCAGGTAAATTCTAAACTCACGGTGCTACGTTTTCCCAAAAAGTTAAGGGAAATACACCTCCGGTGCACATAAAAGCATATTTGCAATGCGGCACTCAGGACCATCATAAAATGGTACGAATGATCCAAAAACCACTAAAATTTCCCTAATGGCGATATTTTTAGTTCATGTTTTCTCTTATGTTAATCTTCTTTCAATACTGAGTGAAAACGTGTAACGGTTTGGAGTCAAAAGATTCGAGCATTAGAAAGAACGCGAAAATTCGAATTTTTGTATAATTTGCTAAAACACTTCATATTGCGATTATCTAAAGTATAGCAAATCACTCTAAATCTCTTCACTAAAAGATAGAGGTGCCATTATGCAGGACCGTTTAAAGGAGACTGGTTCATATTCACGTAACAAAAGAAAAAAAAACACTAAATCTGTCATGCAGACAGCTCGTTCGCAGGGACTTGAACTCGCCTCGAACAACAGTTAAAACAAAAGTTTTATCAATAATCATTTCAAATAAAATAGGAAGTTCTTACCTGGTTCTTGATCTAATAAACTTCTCCGAGAATAACTGAAGGTATAATTGAAGGTAACTGAAGACATTAATCCTTTATTGGCAGAATATACTGAGGGACAACTTTGCACTCTTATACACAACGCATCTTAGCTACATTAAAACATCAACTAAAATTTAAAAAACTGTTATAAATCTGCGAAATCTGTTCAAAGGAAGTTTAATTTATTTATTTATTTATTTATTTGGAAGTACCATTTTGCTTAGAATATGACAGAAGATCCTATCACTAAATTAAAATCAAAACGAAAGATAACAAGAATTGAAGAATACAAGATATTAAAAAAGTGAAACTGAGTTAAGCAACGATTACATTTAGAACAACATTTAGATCAATTAATCGCGATACCAAGAATTCTAAGCGATTTAGACGCTGAAACCAAGCAGGATTTGAAAGTCGAAGTGGATGAATTTAAAATGGAAGTTGAATCTGCATAGGAATATAAAGAAAAATTCAATAATGCAATTTAAAGCAAAGAGAAAATTGAAGGAACTAAATAAAGTTACAAATTCGGATAAAGAAAATAATGACATTTTTAATATAATCATTAAAAATTCCAAAAACGAAAGTAATCGTAAAGTCACTTGTATTCCAAAATTAACTATCTTTAAATTTTTGGGTGATTATGCCCAATGGACAGGTTTGTGGAACTCTTTCGAAACAGCAATTCACGATAATCATCTTTATCAAAAATTAAAAAATCTAGTTATTTATGCCGTAGCCCTGCAGATGCTATAGAAGGTTTTTGTATTTCGGAACCAAATTATGATCAAGTAGTTGAAATACTTAAAAACTGGTTTGGTTATAATAAAAATTATTCTAAATTCATACATGCAGAAGCTTCTTAATCTAACCTCAGTAACTAAATTCAGGGCCGCTTTAAAACTGCACTAATTTTGTGACTCTATAGAAATTCAAATACATCGTTTAACAGCACTATATACGAAAACCCAAGATGTATAATAGTATGTTAATTTCTGTGCTGCAAAAATGTTGCTTTTTGATACAGCTTTAGAGTTTAATCTTAAAGCGGATTTATCATCCTTTTTTAATGTGGATGAATTACTGCAATTTCTGCAAAAAGAACGGGCGTTTGATAAAGATAGGAAGGATGAGAAAGAATGTATTACATCTACCGCGTTCCAGTTGCACAAGCGATCAAGTGCAAATAAAATTACTAATAGATGGATCGACAGTTGAAGAGAAAAGGAATTTATAGCGATATACAGGAAACTGTTTTTTGTCTCTGAAAATCAAAACATAGCATAAAGAAATGTAAAACGATCTCTTTTGCTCTAGAAGCAAAGGCAATCATAACCATACTATTTGTATCCGAATTTAGAACAAATTTAAAAAAAATAAAAGCAGAAGAATCAGAAGTTCTTTATGCGTGCGCTTTTACAGGATAAGTGTAAAAGCATTTGCTTCAAACTTGTTGCATAAGGCTCCAAACAAATATGCAGTCTATACAAATAACGTTGTCCGTTAACGGGAGTATGAAAAGATTTTTAAAAAATGAAATCGTGGATAAATTGAAATTTCCGGTTATTCGAAAGGATATTTCCTCAGTCGTTGTATCTAGAAATAAAACACCCAAGTCTTTAATGTTGTTAAGACAAAATTAGAGAACAAGGAAACACCTAATTCGAGAAACAAAATTGGAGCTCTAGTGACAGAACAAATTTCAAGATCCGACTGCCCTCCAATCTGAATAGACGAATTACAGGCAAGCAATTAAAAGATTTACTGCTTGCAGACCCTTGTGATTGTACGGAAAAAATAATTCTTCTGATTTTTATTATGGTATAGTGAATGGAAAAATAAAGCATTTAGGCAGACATTTAGTGCCTATCGAAATGTTATTCGCTTGGTGTCTACAAGGTTACAGCAAAGAGACACAGTACTCTTCCACTCCTTCTAAGTAATCCCTTTGATATGAATAAGATCAGATCCATAAGTTCATTCGCCTTAATAAATTCCAATACGAAATTAGGTCTCTTCAGCAGATATTCACCTTCTACTTTTCTACAGTGTTTAATGTTTCAGTTGAGCAAAGCATGATATCAGATCTGATTAAAACATTTTGGGAACTTAAAAGTTTAGGTATAAAAGCTAAAAATGATCATCTGACCTTTAGAGGATACTGTGATGGAAACATTTAAATCGGAAATGACATATAAAATGGTTAGGCTGCCATGGAAGTCTGATAGCAAATATGAATTACAAGTTTTTCTGACTTAAAAGGCGATTTCAGAACAAAGCTGAACTTTTTAATTCATACCAGGCAGTTTTGCAAGATTATTTACGTCAGAATATCATTGAAGTAGTTCCAGACTCTCTCGATTATGAAATTCGGATAACATTTTATTTGTATTCCAAAGAAATCTCTCACAGTGATCGAAATACGAGTAAATTCCGTATCGTATTCAACACGTCTTCATATGGACCAGGTGAAACTTCATTAAACGACTACTTACATGACCGAATTTGTATCCACACGTTTTTGAACTTTCCCTAACCTTCATCCTGTAGCCTTTAACAGTGACAAAAAGCAAACTTTTCGGGAGATTGAAGTAGATGACAAGGAGAGAGATGTAACATGATTTATGTTTACTGAAAACCCATCCGATGACTTACAACATTTCATAACTTATCAGTTCACTCATGTGCTATTTAAAGTAAATAGTAATTCATTTTTGTTAGATGTAACCCTCAAACACAATTTGAAAATGTACGAGGAAACCTACCCAGCCACTTGTTAATTTCTCAATGATCTAGACGATGTCATCGAAGGATACCAATATATCGATCATACTTTTAATGCCAGTTTAGAGTGTATCAGTATTTTTGGAAGTGCTAGCGTTATTCTACATAAGCGGCACATCATTTTCCAAGAACTGCGAAAATTGGGGGGTTAAAGAAGGTACTGAATCAGAGGTATCTCAAGTTTCGAAAGCAACAAATCTTCCGTTAAAAGTGCTAGTAGTCGCTGGGACAATCAGAAGGACTTGAGTTACTTTGATATAACAAAAATGATGAAATTTCTGCCAAAACAAATTAATACTAAACGTTTTATTCTATAAGGAAAAGAACAGGCTTTTATCCAGTAGGCTTATCACGATTAACGGTCAGACTCAAATTCATATAGTAAAAAAATTTGGACACTTGCTCTAGGTTAGGATAAAGAACTAACAGAAAATTTTCGTTCTCTTTCGAAAAAATGGTGCAATGAAGTTTCCAATTTGAACAAAATTGCGGTTGCATGATATTATTTTCCTGCAGTCTGTAATAGCGATGCAAAAAAAATTGAACTGCGCTGTTTTTTCTGATGCCAGCGAACGGGTATATGGTAGAATAGCGTACCATGGTATAATTTCTAGCTAAGAACAAATGCAATTTTCGTTGCTTCCAAGACTACAGTAACGCTTTTAAATTTGCTCAATTTAACCAGGTTGGAACTTAATGAAAGCTCTTTTGTCAGCCATGCTAAGCACTAGCAACGTTAAAATTTTAAAGTCACAACCTTTTTATTTTCTCTGGACTCATTCCAGAATCACTATTTTCTGGATAAAAGACTCTGCAAAGAAACTTATCCTCGTCATTAAAAATCGTATTGAAGAAGTATATCTAACATCACCGGCAAATTTACATTACTGCCCTGGGACAAATGTCGCAATTTGACTTAACCTCGAAAGGGGCTAAACTGCATGATCTGAACAATGATACTTCTGTGTTTTAAGGACCGGAGTGGCTTCAGATGTCGTCTGAATTTTGGCTTTGACAAAGTGGAAAATTACCTGTCGTTGGGGAAGAATTAGAATGACGTAAAGAAATGTATGACATTCATCAATTTCAATGTACGGTAGTTCGTGAAAAGCTGATGGACATCTCTAAATATATTAATTTAATGATACAGTAGAGTCTCCCAAATTCGACATAATGTGTTCTGAGAGACTGTCGAGTTTCCGTAAAATCGAGTTTTACGAAATAAGAGGTGGGGACTCTAGACATTTGTAGTATAATACTGGATACGGAAAGTACAGCATTAAATTAATGTTGATTTTTTATGTCAAGTTCTAGCGCAATAGGGACCATAAAAGGAACAATAACCTAAGATAATTGAGTAAAAACATTACGTACAAAAATGAAAAAAAATTATTCGTCGTTCTTGCTAGAAAAATATCGTGTGATGGTAAATTGTCTATCACACTCCTTCTGTCGTCGTGCATCTTCAATCTTTAGGCGATGGAGAAACAAAATTTTCCTACCAGATGAACCTTGCTCCGCTATGTAACGGAGCATTCCTTCAGCGACCCTCAGTCCTTCACTATGGGTCATCATTTTAGTTTTTCCCTTGTCTTCAATTTCTTCGTTTTCTGATTCATCTTTATTTTTATCCACATTGTCTTTCACAAGTGCAACTATTTCTGCACGTCCTAAAATTTCACAATTTTCATCTTGTCCCATCCATTCTTCAATATCACCACTAGTAATTTCTTCGCAGACTGGAATTTTCTCACAATTTTCTGCCTCCTCTGCTTTCGTAAAACTCATTTCCTGAATGGTCCAGCAGCTTTCTCCAGAAACGAACGAGGCTTACCTGCTCGATTTCACTCCAAAAATACATCCAAACAATAACAGGCCTTTTAGCGGCTAAAGAATTAGAAGATGCCGAAAACCATTAGATTCAACCAACGCAAAAACGATTTATATTGCTGAAATCGAATCTTTGAAAAACAAAGGTTAGAAAAAATAATCTTTATATCAGTTTAACCCCTTTCTTGACCAGAGCGGAATATTGAGAGCAGGTGAAAGATTACAACACTCTAGTTTATCGCATGAGGAAAAACACCCGAAAGTTCTCCAAAGATATTCTTTATTTACTAATTTAATATTACAAAATATATATGTGAAAATGATGCATGGGGAAATATCTACGACCGTGGTTCAAATTCCTGATTGTTTTGGATCCCAAAAGGCAGTCACATTGTTAAGAAAATAATAAACAAGTGACTTATTTATAAAAAAAATATTCAGGGAAACCTGCTGAATAGACCACATTGCAGTTGCCAGAAGACAGAATCCATGAGACCCCACCATCCTACGTTTGAGGCACCGATTTTGTTGGTCCGAGGTACGTAAAGAACGTCAGAAGAAGTCAAAAATCGTATAGGCATCGTTTACTTGCGCTAACACTAGGCCTTACGTCTGGAGCTTGTGTCAAATCTCTCTACGGATTCCTTCTTAGTGGCATTAAAAAAATTCTCTTCTCGGAGAGGCAACTGTCGAATAATTTATTGCGACAGCGTAACAGTTTTTAAAAGAGGAAAAACAGAACTGGAAAGTTTCTTTAAAATTTTATCAAATGATAAATTCCAGAATTTTCTGGCCAATGAACGAATCGATTGAAAATTTATAATAAAACGCTGGGCTTGGTGGGGAGGCTTCTACGAAAGATTGGTAAAATTTGTGAAAACATGTTTAAGGAAAATTCTCCGTAAAGCTTTACTGATGTCTGAAGAATTTTCGATGATTTTAACACAAACAGAAGCTGTTTTGAAATCTCGCACGTATGCAATGATCACAAGGAGCCTCTAACACGGAAGTTAATCAATTCCTTGAAATTCGGAGAAAAACATTCTGAACTACCCACCAGTTTTTAAACCATTATTAAAAAATAGTTTGACCAAATCCTGTCTGGTCAAAAGAAAGATTTATCAAGTTTCAGTAGTCAAAGTGTTGTGGACTATGTAGATAAAAAACAATATTTAATTGATCTTCGCACCCCGCACCAATTAAAGAATCTTAACTTGTATGATAATCTTGTTTCTATGGAAGGTAATAATAAGTGCAAACGACTGTAGAAATTTAGCAGCGTGGCACAAGTTTCTATTGATCCCGAAGGCAACGTATATTTCTGCGAAATAAAACCTTATGAAAGAACAATAATAAGCAGTTCAACTGCTTTATCTATTAGAACTTTAAAAAATCATTATTAATTAATAACTGTTGATTCTATATATGTTTGTTTTATACAATTTTTTTTTGCTATTCTTATTTTGTGTAATTATGAATAATTTAAACTTCCTGAATTAGTCTGACATAATATATTTAAAGTTTATATTCATTTTTCCAGAATTTAGAATGATATTTATAATTTGAATATATTTTCTATTTATTTTAAATTTATTTTACCGTTTATTTCATAATTATATTTTAGAACGTTCATTAATTAATTTTAATGCAGTAATTTTTAATTGAACAATTTGAATATAGTACATTTGTTATTACTTGATTGAAATCAATTTAATGATTCCACTCATTTAAAATCTGATATAATGTTAACAACTGTTCGACTGATGTGAACTCTTGACAGAGTTCAGGTGAGATTGTGTATAGAAATAGTTTGCGTTTCGATGGTTGGCCCTGGCATCGCGCATTAGATATGACAAGTTATTTCACTTACCCAGACCCTCATCATGCTCTTTTTTACAATTAGTTTGATTTTAGATTTCATTTTGAATTGTAACAGAGTGTTCGGTGCATATTCTTGGCGAACATCTTCGTGAAACGTGAAGTCCTGATCTTGAACAGGGAGCTGAATTCAGCTATGTTCTGTGGTAGAATACTGTGACTAAGTGGTAGAAGAACTGCCCTTTAGAGGGATTTAAAATCCTCTTTTATTAAACCACAATTATATACAGCCACTTCCCAACTCGGGAGGGATACAGAAAATAATGACCGCCACTTGGGTCTAAACTGAACAATCAGATAATTTAAACTAAAGCTAAATAGAAATTAAGTAGTTGTTGCTCACAGAGCTATGAACGCGAGGTTGGTCTCTAAACTAAATGGGTGCCTAGCAAGATTTAACTAATACTAAAGTACTTAGAATTACTTCAATAAGTAATTCATTAAGTAGAACTTGGCTCCACTTCAAATTAGCATAAAGCTGAAACGCGCGCTTATTCTAACGGGAAGTTGAAATGAGAAGAGATAGAAAAAGGCAAATTAAAATAAAACTTTGTTAGTTTAACCAAAACCTTACACAGTTATATTAATTTTGATCAGTTATAGATTCAGCTTTTTAGATATTTGATTATTTGACTCTGAATATAAACTACCATACTTGTATTGTAACTTATGATTTTATAATTAATGTAAAAAAACTACTTTATAATAATTCGATTCGAAATCCATAATTTATAATAACCGTTGAACGCTGGCAGTGCGCTCGGCACTAAAACCGAGGCGAATAGATTGGGACAAGAATTTTTTCGTGGTTATTCCTATGTGTAACATGAATGCAAGCTGGGTTCCTTTAGAAAGTATCCCACTAGCTGCCGAGGAAGTAAAACTAGTAAACAGCAGTAGTTGAGACACGGATTTATATCTCGGTGAATGACTTTGTTTTTCAGCTGTGTAGAGTAAATATTCGTCACTTTCCAGTTTCCTTTCCAAAGCTCTATGCAAAAGGCCTCTGTGCCTTGAGGGAGTTATCTTTCGCGGGCTTTCTCATAATCTAAATAATCCAACATCTTTGAAAAACATCTATGAAAGCATGTTTTGCTTTAGGTAGATAACTATCGCATGTTTTGCTTTAATCAATTAACCAAGTCATTACATGAAATAAAAAAATCACTTCCCGAGCTCAATTCCTGGTGAAAAAGGCTTTTCTACAAATTAAATTAGTTAAATTCATGTTTCTATAATCATGAATATTAAAATTCATGAGTAAAAAAATTGTGAAATACATTAACGCAGGGGATTAATTTTCGACTCCAAAGAAATTAGCTATAAACAACTATCTCAAAAAAGTGAATTAACATGCAGCAATATTTCAGTTGGTTACTTACATAATTTATAATTAATTCATCGAGTAGATCAAAACAATTAAAAATTTCTTGTAATTTAATGTTTGCAATACATTGTTCTTTCTTTCTGGACAATCATTATGAAAAAGTATGTTAACTTAATGATGTTTCTTTCAGTTTCTACATTTTATGGCACTTCTTAAAATTTATTTGCTTTATTTATTTTTTTATCTCCAAATTTAAATACATTTTGCACTTCATTATATCTTTTTTACATTTTCCCCAATAAAACTGAGCATTTGCTTACTTCATTTTGCTAAATAAAGTTTTGATTGCTGCCTTTTTTTCAAATATTAAATTCGTTTATTTAATTAAATTTAAGTGTTTCAAAAAGTTAATTAAAAACTGAAGTCTTTTTTAAATAGTATTTTATCGCGAAATCTTTTATACCTCTAATAAACTGAAATCTCCTTTTCATTAAGCAATGCGTTTGACATGCGGGTATAAATTATGTCACTTAAGGGTGAAATGAGAAAAAAAACTTTAACATTTAAAATTTATTTCTCGCTTATTTATTTTATTTGCCATTTTAGTCTCTAATTTTTGTTTATTTTAGTCTAGCTCTGCTTTCTAATGATTGACAATGCTTTTAAAAAATTTTGCAATGAATGATATACAATAAAAAGTTTTTTAAATATGAATATGATCATTTTAACCTTTATAAAGAATAATTAACATATGAAAACGAAGCAAAAGCCTAAAGTAAACTTCAAAATTTACAACCGCAAAGTATTGTTATTGACTAAGCCGAAAGTATTTAACATGACTTATTTTGGGGCATTTTTGTGATGATTTAAATAGGGATGACGTCTCCAGTTAATCCAAAACCATGACCCATCCGAGGACATTTAAAAAGCGCAGTAAAAAGAAATAACTCACCTTATAATAAGCAAGAAAAACATTATCAATAATTTATTTATATTTTCAAGAAATTTAATCCGAATAATAAATTTATTTCATTAGGAAAAAAAAGAACACTTACAAAACACTCAATGTTTTTGTTTTTGTTACTCTTGCATTTCCGTAGAAGTCAGTGTGAAACAGTACATAAATGACAGTATACTTGATTTATTTTTACTAATTATTAATCGTTTTCTGATTTAACAATACAGTCGGGCCGGAACTGGATCCCTTGAAACGCCCCATAATTTTGTTTTACTTTACTCTGAAGTTTACTATATCCGATCCGATAAGGAAAAAAAGGGATCATTTCACAACATAGTGTAAGAACTGATTGATAAATCACCGCCCCCCCCAAAAAAAGGTAAAATATGTTTTGATTAGCAACGTCACATTTTCCAAAAGAAGAGAATATAACTCTAGTTTCAAAAAAACCCTCATATTATGCAATTAAGAAATTTCATACTGCTTAGAGCAATTATTAAATTTAGTTCCCATTATTTTTTAATTTTACCATACATTAATAATTTTACACCATAAATTACTTAGCATAGAAATCATGGCCTAGGTCTTACAAATCTCCATCTAAAATACATATTTAATAATTAGCATTTGTCCAGATAATGTCAGATTGCGGCGTCTTTGAATTTTGAACGAGCAGGGCTACTTTAACATATTTATGCTGGTATTTTTAAATGTTTTCCTTTATCAAAACTTTTTTATAAGGTAGAAATTATAGAGTGCCGTTTTTCCGTATAGCAGCAATTCTAGATTTAGATAAACTATGTTCCGGACAGGTATCGATTTGGCTATATCCATTCCGTATTTTATGAATAATATTCACTTTGTCTTTAATTCTTCATTCAAAACTCTGCACTTTTATCGCTCGAAAAAATTTTTTAAACCGAAAATTTAAAAATACAGAGTAGTAAAAGTAAACGAATATACGATGCTTGGAAAATATGAAAAATGAAGGTAATTTCACCCTAATCCGTCCCATCCGATGTCCAGTAAGAAGGTATTTATTTCCTCCAAGTTATATATAATTGCAAAGCAAATCTGCAGCAACCATAAAAATGTAACCTGAACCTTGCAAAACTTCTAATGAATGCATCCTCTTCCTATTCAGGAGATAGAACATTGACAGCATTTTAAATATTGAAACAAAAAAATAGATAAGGGTAAAAGTTTTTATTTCCCAAAATACAAGTCAGCTGTATATCTCCAAATTCATAAGATTCTATTCACTATTTCCTCTGTCTCTGAACAGCAAAAAGTTCAAAATTTCTATCATAGCATCAGCCTTGAACAGAGTTCCTTCTGTGAGCTCAAACAAAAATGTGAATATAATCAGATCCCATTTACTTTCTTTGACTGAATGGTCACGGATACCTTATTTCATACATTTAGAAGTTCTCTACAAACATCTAACATAATATTAAGTGTCTAGGAAATTGAAAGGGACACAAAAATGTTGCAGTTGTTTGCTGTGACTTATCTCACTTGTCTGACAGTAGCATCAGAACAGGCCCACGAAATTTATCTTGGTAAGGAGTGCAAGACTGCGTCTGTCGTTGAGTTGAGCCTTGAGTACCATGCAGGCGACAGCAAGATTTTGCTCAGTTCCGCTCCCAATTTTAATGGGGAACATCCCGAGGAGACGAGTTCGAGGGTCTCCCACTCCTCTTCCCCTACCATCAACCTCTCTATAGGACTTTCGGCTCCCCCCATTTTAGAGTGCTCCCCATACTGCACAGACACTGTATTTACAAACATCCAAGCCTTCACCGGGATTCGAACCCGAGGTCACTAACCCCTATCCCGGTTGGGCAGAGGAACAGTTCGTTTATTATATGCGGGGGTTCATTATAATCAGGTTCGCTGTAGCATGTTGTGAATTTAATTGAATATTTCAGATTACATATAATATTGCGAAAATCTAAAAGCAATCTAGAATAAAAAAGAAGAAAGGGGAAAACAAAGAATGCTCTCAGCACAGATTTAGCGGCTGAGTGGTGTTATAATGAATTTGATATTTTCTAGTCCCATCTTGAAGAGTTCTGAACCGGTAACCAGGGCAGAATGCCAAGCAAATATAAAATGGTGCTCTGTATATAAGTGAACCGGATATGTTTTTCAATGAACACATAAAGTTTCAACTCTACACATTGATTTGTATAGCTTAGCGTCACCTGCAGTTATCAGGCAGACTATACATAAGTGAATTGTTAGCGAACTGTAAATAAGTGAATAACACAGGTGACTACTATAACAAACAAGTATTACACAGGAACACTGCAAATTTGTGAACAGCACTACATTCATACACCCAGCTGATATTGTTCGATGAAACCCTCGTCATATGGCTTTCAATGTCTAAAATATATTAATAATAATAAATAATCTTTCTTAATCTTAATTTCTTCGATAATGTTTCTTTTTTAGGGCTCATTCGGGTTGAGGAAAGAAAAAAGTCTGCTAAAGAACGATCAGTTTGTTACAACTTATCTCACTTGTGAGACTTCCTTTCAAGCATTAATAGGTTTTTCGTTTTCAAAAGCATGTTTAAACACGTTCCAAATGGACAATGCGTAGGACAAATATTCTACTCACATACAATCAGGAGACCAGTGTAATATCATTATGACAGATTTGTGATAATAATAATAATATCACCTAAGATTCCAAAGACATTGAAAAAAATAATAGCATAATGCAATAATATAATAATCATAATGATTACTACAATAAAACCCATTACGATTTAAGAAAAATGTTGAGTTCATTCTTTTAATCCAGATAAACAGAACAAAAAAATGAACTTAATCCTTATATTTAAAAAAAAAGCCAAACGAAATTTAAAGGATCTAAATATAATGCTGTCTGTACGTCTTACATACTTGTGTGCCCAGATGTATGGTAAGACCATAAGCTAGCTTTTATTAAAAGACGACGGTAGGAAGAGTGTTTCTTGAGCAGGATAGAATACGTACTGAAGAAGAAGATTTAATTCGCTTTAAATATGCGATTATAGATGCAAATATTTGTTCACAAAAATAGCAGGTACAGGTAAAAACTGCGCGAGACTGCTCGTTCTACTTCGTACTAACTGTGTAACTCAGCTCTAGTTTTGATCGAGAACACCTAGAGATACGGATCCGAGGTTCATTCATGACTCTTCTTCTACCATCAAACTTCTTGTAAGATATTTATCTCGCCTTCTTGGTATGCCTTCGTGGTGTATTGGTCAGCACGCTTGGCCCGTATTCGAGAGGTCCGAGGTTCGAGTCCTTCACGTCTCTCAGCGTAAAAAATCCTGATGTCTCTACAACAGCGCTAGAACTTAAAATGGGGGTAGATGATGATTCTTCACCACCAGGATTTGGCGATTGAGTCCCCTACGCCCTTTAAAAGGGGTTAGTATGTAAGGTATCTCTGCCGCCTTCTTTGGATGCTTCATGGTGCAGTGATCAGCCCGCTCGGCGCGTATTCAAGAGGTCCGTTGTTCGAGTCCTGGCGAGGCATTGCTCATTTCATGTCTCTCAGCATCAAAAATCGTAATGTCTCTACATCCCTAAGAGGAGTTTTGGCTTAAAGTGTAATTTAAGCATCTTCAAGCGGCAAAGACGCTTTACACTTACAAACATCCAAGCCTTTTTCGGAATTCGAACCCAAGCCCGATTATACGATAGCCAGTGTGGCTAACTACTAGGCTGATCATGGTAGTTATACGATCAGGTGAGTACAGTGGATGACTAAAAACCACAACTCCTATTCAGGTCATAAACTGTTTCACGATTAGGACCGATTACAGCTGCATAAGGACACAAAAGCCCGTCTCGATGTATTCTGGACATACACTAAGGATCCTTTGCGATAAATTTGCCGAGCAAGCTTTCATTATAATTCTTTCTGGCTCTTTGTTCGAGGAAGCATTAGTTATAATTTTTTCTGGCTCCTTGTTCGAGCAAGCATTCATTATAATTCTTTCTGGCCCAAATCGTTTTCTTTTTTTTACTGTTTCAGTCACAACGAAAAGACTTTAAGCAGCATATTTAAAGATCCAAACTACACTTTAAAAATCCAAAAATCTGGGAAATTTTTCATCCAAAACCTTCCTCTCCCAACCTGTTTCAGCATATCCTAATTTATATACTAAAGTGTTACTAAGAGAAATCCATAATGCGTATTTCTGCGCTATACTTAGGCATGTTAAAACACAGAGAGTATCAAGGAACAGTTATTGAATATCTTTTTTGCCTTTCATCGTTTGCCCACGATCACACATGCACATCTTATGATGTCATTCCCTAAACTTCATTGTCATATTTTATATTCGTATTTTTTTAGAATTAAATTATGCAGAAGCTTTTGCATACCCCCAAATATTAAACGGCATAAAATCAAAATTATTTCAGCATCTCAGGTAAAAAATAACTAATTTATTTTGAAAAATAAATAATGGAATCACTCCTTTTGTAAATAAATGGAGGAAAAGAAGTGAAAAAGGCATTTTAAATTCATATTTACTTTATCAAATTCAAGAAATGTATTCAAAATTTACAAAATACGATCTCATAATGAAAATAAAACGTTTGACATAAAATTCAAAAACTAACTTTCTAGTTTTATCATCACTAACGCCATTTGTATAGGAAATATTTTATTCTTTTCACGACCTTTGTATAATATGATTTGTGATGATCGAGAGTATATGAAACAATTCATTTATAATATCTTGTGTCATTCCTGATTTTTTAGGAACGTCATGTGTTTTTTTTATTTTACTATAAAATACATTTTGTGTTAGATGAATATGCAAACTCAAGTTTAATTTAAGATACATTTGAAGCATGTTAAGAGAAAAATATAAAAAAGTAAGTTAACAGATATGTTAAAAAGCTGATAAATTTAAATTATGTTAAGCTGTGTAATATTAATACGATTACAAATTACTGTTCATTAAGTTTAGCATGGTTTAATCATGACATAATATCATCCTAATTTGAGTAAAATCTGTAGTTCTGTGACATATATTCCAAATTACTTTGAATATTTTAAACTAACCGTGATTAGGAAGCAATAAACTATTAATTTTTCCTGAATGTCTCACTGGTATTTCCATTCCAATTACTGAAATTTACATCGCAACAAATACTATTTTCTCTTTCGGAAACCGAAAAAAAGTGTGTGAGTTATTCATACGGTCACAAATTTTTTATCATCATCGCATTAGTTTACAAATGTTTGTAAATCTTCTCTACAATTTATATGTTTTTCTTATAATTCTCACAATACTTATTTTAAAACACAAAGAGTAAGCCATACTTGTAGTTGCTTAAAGTAATATTTAACCTCTGTTTGAATGAACTTATGCTCTTGTTTCACATTTAATAATTAACTGGATAGCGGTTCGTTGTTTGTGCATATAGATGTTTATCAAGCCAAATGGTTTAATAGATGGAGTTACCTAACTCCGATTTCACATGCTTTAAAAAGCGGAAAATAAGGGAATACATATAATTATTTTCAATATCTAAAAGTTCAAAAATATATTCTTTCAAACAACACAGTTACACTAAATCATAGGCCTAACAACAGTAGACCAGTAAGATCGCTGAACATTAAAAGTTCGACCCGGATTCAAATGAGTTGACAGCATGGATTTTGTCACAGTTTTCCACATGTGTAACTTGAATTCCAGCCACTTTCCATTAGAAGGTCCTCCGTAAAAGCATTCGTTCCACTAGGCAGATAGGTCCTCGAGTGCTTTACCATGGTCTAAGTAATCCAATGCACTTACAAATTTATTTTAGAAAATCAGAAGTAAATAATGCATATTTCAGCCTGTTTAGAAAGAAGTCTGTATTTGGTTTCGCTAATTTTCTAAATGTGATGGAAACTCAGAATTAAAATTGCATAAGCTAAAACTGAAAGGGTAAAAGAAAAAATTTGATTAATTAAAAATTCACGCAAAGAACACTATTCGCAAGTTATGCGTAAGAAACATTCGTGAATCTACACAGACAGAAGAAAATATGTATTGCAAAAGGCCCAAAACTACTACGTTCATAAATGCTTAAAATTATTTGGAATAAAAAATTCTGGATCAAAAATAAAAAACTGAAAATGAAAAATTTCAATTTATAACCGATATGCTTGTTCATATAAAAATGTTATCAATTGACACTGGCACGAAATCATAAAATTTTGGTACATAATTAGACGACACATATGAGTATAAAATAATGAATTAGAATTTCTTTGAAATATGGTACTATTTCTTTCTCTTTCAATAGTAGAAATACTACATGAAAAAGTAACATTGTAATGTATTTATAGCCTTTTTTTCAATTCGTCAGATGTTTTAAATGCAAACAAAAGTGAAAAAAAAATACAGCTTTGCTTATTTCCAAATAATTGCAGAGTAAACACAAAGACAAAAAATATTACAATTTATTTTCTTTAGGTATATTCTTCAATACTTAAAAACAGAAGTTCCTTTGGTTATGGGTTATTCAATGAAAAAAATAAAGTGAAGGACAAATTAAATCATATTTTGGTAAGAAAAATAAAAGGAGAAATAAAGTATCAATCTATGATTTCTTGATAGTATGCGATTTTAAATTATCAAGAAAGCGTATGAGATTTTAAGTTATCAAGAAAGATAACTACGATAATACGATGCGACATAATGCAAATTTAAAAGATGGGGTAATTCAAATTTTCACTATGTATTTTAAGTATATTATTGATAGAATAATCTATTACTTAAAATTTAAACAATAAATGAAATCATAATCTCAAACACGCTTAACATTTCTAATTCATAAGCATAATGTTAAATTTTTAATAATTTTTGGCTTCTCTTTCCCAAATAACATTGTCTCTCAGTGCAAAGACAAGGAATTTGACTCAAGACGCAACTTGTTAAATTCCAAAACTCTGCAACAAGTAGAATTTCGCCCGCTTTTCTGGTAAAATTTTCCTTGGCTCCATCACCATTATTCAAAGAGAGCTAAACGTCGTTTGCTCGACGTTGATTGGTGGATGAGAATGCCAACACGTGTTCTTGATATTTTCTTGCCAGGAGCATATTAATCTCGCCCCAGTGAACTGCGAGTGGTTGCTTATTCACTACTTCTACTTCCACTCTTATCCGATTCTTCTTCGCTTTCTTCTCGTTTTGTGGGCATATACTTTGTTCACTCCATTCATCAAAATCTTTCAGCGCCCTGGTCAGATAGAACGAATAACTGTTCCCGATCCGAAGAGAAGAATGGAACGAAGAAAATATGGTTTGAAGTAGGGTTTAATGGAAGTGTTACGGAAAAATCTTCGAAGAGAATTTTTAGTTATTTGTTTTCAAAGTTTCTTTTCGCGCGTTTGTTTTATATTTGTTTTCGAGTAACTCTCTTCTTTTATTTGCTTTATTTATTTTCTGAAATGTGCGCGTCCGAATTCTTCACATTTTTGAATGATGTAAAAGTATGTCGCAAATAGAAAGAGCTCAAGTAAACTAATTATAAGGAGCTCACGTTGCATCGCTTTCCGCGGAGGGAAAAAAAATGCTCTTTCTATACCTCCGATAATTCATTATTCAGCTCATAGTTCAAATGCTTTAATGTACTATTCATTAAAGATATTTTTGAAGTTTCAACTGCTATGTATTACTTAAATGATATTTTGAAATTTATGAATCTTTTCTTCGTTACGTGCTATATTGGTAAACAAAGAAAAATAATTACTATTTAAATGCAATGATAAAAATTTTTTTCCTCCCTCGGAAAGCGTATGCAACCATCAGAATTCCAATTTGCAATAGTATTCAGAAATTTGGGAAATGGTATTTTTAATTCCTTTGTGCTGAAAAAAAGTCGTGCTTTTTGCTTCTATTTGCACATTTTTTTTACTTTGTTTCTGTTTCTTTGTCGGTTTATGTGAGTCTTTGTTTATGTTAAATCATAAAATTAATTTCGTCCTTTTTTATATATGACCTCACATTATTTGTGACTGCATACTTGTTTTAGGTAACATTGTAGGTCGACATCTGGACAATATGCTTCTTAAAAGTTCCAAAGCACAAATATCCGCGGATGATAAGTCAAGATATTTAATAGGGATATAAGCAAAAGGTATGGCCTTGATATAAGGTTCTTGTTGCATTTTTTCCTGGAAATTAACAATAAATTTTGACGTGCAACTACTTGCTTTGTCTTGATGCAATAGTACTGATTGATGGTACTGTATTTAAAGAAGTATTTTATATTTGAAAATTGAGTATAAAATATGTTCCTGATAATATGTGGAATTGATCTTAATGGTTTTCTGCACTCGCTTTAATTTTTATTTGTCGTTATATCAAAAAAACCAGCAACAACCATAAATCCCTTTGGAAAAAAAATTTAGATTCTTTGAACCATGTTCTAAGATTTTTTTCTTCTCTTTCATGATAATAAATAGATTTCGTTTTATTGCGGTCATTTAAATATCGTCCAAGATTCCTCTATTGTGACAACATTTATCCATTTTTGTCCGAATAATTGTTTCTCATAGAAACTGCAGATCTTTCTGCTTTCGGCGATATGTCGCAAATAGAAAGAGCTCAAGTAAACTAATTATAAGGAGCTCACATTACATCGCTTTACGCGGAGGGGCAAAAAGGGCTGTTTCTATACTCCCGATAATTCCTTATTCAGCTCATATTCAAATGCGTTAATGCACTATTCATTAAAAAAACAGCATTAATCACCTTGTTTACATTTGACAATGTGCATTTTCATAGTTATGCAACTGTCCTGTGACTTCGAAGATTTTCTTTTCACATTGAATTTTTTACCATTGTAACATTTGAAACCTTCCGTTTTTACCTTGGATATGTATTTTGAACAATTTTTCTCCTTGAATCCAAATTTTGACGTTTTTTTCCCTTCCTTATTGAAAATATTATCTATCTTGCTCTAGATACCAAAAAATCATGGCTTTCACAGCATGTTTTAGTAACTAAATACGAATAATTTTCGTTGGAAGAAGCATAAACATTGTCTTGCTTCCATTGCTTTCTTAAAAGAGCCATTTTGCATGAAAACAAAACTGTCAAATAGAAGACAATAATTTACACTTTCAAAAATATAACTGTAGTTAAAAAGATTTTTTCCAAACAGGCAATTTTTTATAGCAAAGTAAAGTCGTCTAAAAATGTGCGAATAGCCTCTGTATGTCTAAAATAAAATCATATGGTTATTAACAATTGCTGATTGTACATTTAAAATCGCCAAAGGGAAATTTAATTGAATTAAGTGAAATAATTTTTATATATTCATTTCTGCGCTATTACTGTATTATTCCTTTAAATGCCGTTAATGTGGTAATGCAAGTTATATATAGGCGTCCTACGATTTTTTTTAATCATACATGTTGAAAAATATTAAGACAATTTTTTTTAATTCATTGAGCTAAATTTTAATTTAATTTTGTTTTGCTGAGTGTGTGTGTTTGCGTAGTGTATTCTATTACTTGAATTTAATGTACTGACGAATGAAATGAAAGTGAATTGAAATGTACTGATGCATGCAGCGGTTGATATGCTTTAAACTATTTACATTAGTGCAGAAATTTTGTGAAGCATTTTTTAATGCAGTGCTCTTAACCATTCATTCGATTTGTACGCAAAATGAGGAAAATATAATGTTTTACTCTGTTACAGAGAACGTTTGCACATTTTTAGAACGATCCCGATAAAGAATTAAGAAAAAAGAAATGTTTGAGTAGACAATGGTTCCAAAACGTGTTCGCACACTTGCGAGTTTCAGTGAAATACTGCATTATTTTTTTAATTAATATTTGATAATGAGAATAATATCTATAACTTTTAATAATATCTATAAAATTCTCTTAGCAAAACTATTACACTACTTATTTTATAAACATAGTGAAACATATTTTTTGAAAAATCAATAATAAAAAAGTAACAGAAAATTCACCTCAAAAAGTCTTCGTACGCCTTAAAGAAATCTGCACATATTAGTAAATATTGTAGTATTTCTATCAGTTAGCATTTTGTAGGATATCCTGCAGCATTTATAACAGCTTCCAAATGTCTGGGTATAAAGTTCGTCAGTTTGTTCCTAATATCTGCTTCAATGTTCGTTCATTACTGTTTCTAGTTCGTTTTTTGTTTTAATGTTGTGTCTTTGTACTCTAACTTCTTCTCCAAATGCGTTCTATAGGGGTAAATCTGGTGACTGAAGTGGTGTTTTCAGAGTTTGTGGACTAGTATAAATGCAGCAAAGGCGAACGTTGAGGGCTGTATGCTTAGGATCGTTTTACTGATAAAAATTAAAAGTTATTTCAAGTACCCAAATTTTGGGCGAATAATTTTTAATTATCTTTTAAAATATTTAAAGTAAGAGCATTGTTCATTATGCCATGAATGTTGTTCATTATGCCATGAGCATTGCTCATTATGCCATGAGCATTGTTCATTATGCCATGAATGAGCATTGTTCATTATACCAGAGCATTGTTCATTATGCCACTAAACTATTTAATCCTGTTGCTGACATACACTCTCACACTAAGACACTTCCATCACCATGCTGTTACAACTAAGATCTTGGGATTAAGTTCCTCATTTTTTTCTCCATGCAATTACACACCCATCGGAAGCAAAAATCGTAAATTTGCTTTCACTGCAAATGAGACATGATTCCAGTACGCTTCTGGCTTATTTACCATTGATTTTGTGAAGAACTAAGCTTTCTATTTTTCGCACTTACAAAGTTTTCCTTCCAGCAGAACGCCAATGTAATCCAATTGGTCTGAACAGAACTAAAGTAGAAAATGTTTCAGTAAATTTTGTAGAAATCTTTACAGCACTCAAACGTGATTTTTTTACGAATTTCTTAACTGTAAATCTCTGGTCATGTCGAATCCTCTTTCTCGGACATCCTCTTCTTACTTTATTTGGGATCCGAATTTTGTTCTTTAAAGCATTTTATCACATACTACACCATAGAATTGGACGAACTTACTAATTTATCAATATTCTGAATCGATTTGCACTCTTATGATGGAAAATGATCAATTTTTGAATGCTGGTCGTTGCTTCAGTACGATTAGGAGCTATTCTTAAATATTAAACAAAGTATAGCAAAGAATAAAGCCAACCGAATTTTTAAACGTCATAAAATGGAAAAACAAAAAAAGTGGTCGACGATAATTTTACAAAATTTTACGAAAATGTTTCGAGGTACGATCACATTTGTGGCGTGTTTTATCTATGCCTCCTTAAATTTTCCATTTTAGAAAAAGAAAACAAGTCAGTATTAAAAAATAAAAGTTTGGTTTTGTTCAAAATTATGTGAATACGATACGAAAAATTATTGGGCTTTATATTCGAATTCAGTTCCGAGTTACAGCGCTTTTTCTACGAATTCTTAAAGTATACGAACATTTTTGGGAGTAACTATACATTTCTCGCAACAATCTATTATTTGAAATGACAAATATCATCTGCTAATTTAAAATTTATGTCGCATGTCAATAAGCTGTGGATTGAAGGATAGGTTTTTGTAATTTCCAAAGGCAAGTATTACTATTCCCTAATTTAAAAAAGTTGTGAAATGCATGGTATTAAAACTTTTAAGTGCAAAGTAAGCAAAATTATTAATTGAACAGTCGAAAAACTGCCAATCAGTACTTCTGGAAAGAAGCCTCCAAACGAATACCCGAAAAAGTGCATACTGTTTCTAATTTTTCTAAGATTAAATTTTTGGTAACTAAAAAAAATTCGGCGATGCAGAAATCAATTATAAAGCGTTTTATACATCTGCAGAAACAATAAATAAAATAATAAACCAGGATTTAAAACTTGAAAAAGCTCAAAACCATAATGCTCACCTGCCTTTTTTTTTAGGCTTGTGGCTCAACGCAGAACAATTTATAGAATTCTGTATGAAAACTACTTAGCAGGCGATAAATGGAAATACACTGTGATCCTTGATGGAGCATGGGTTTACCTAAATGACTGCAACAAAAAGCTCTATTTTTTATCGAAGAAGGGAAAAAATATACAAATCTGGTTTCATCAGTGCAAAGAAAGTTTCAGTAAGAAACTTATGATTGTCGCAGTATTCTTTTACAGTGGGGAATTAAAAATAAGAGGAGTAAAAATAAATGTTAAAATAGATAAGTTGAAATCAACTCAATGTACTGTTAATATAAAAGTTTTACTTCCATTATTTGCAAAATAAATTTTATTTCTCTATCACAATGACATTCAAGGAGTGAAATTTCTTCAAGACAAAGCAACGAAGTGTATTCTGAAAAATACCATTGTATTCCTTAACAAATGATGTCTATTACATGTATTGCATATATATCTTTTCAACGTATTTCTGCAAAGTCTCCTGATATTTCACTGACGGCCTGTTGTGTCGAAAAGAGCTCTTTCTAAACGCAAACCCAGCAAGCTTGATGGATTCTAGAAAGTAGTGGAAGAATCAATAACCCTGAAAATTTTATGAAAAAGCCCTTCTATCATGAAATTTACGATACAGACTTATTTGTATAGAAAAAACGAAACGAATATTTAAAAAATGTATTTTAAACGTTAATTAAATCGCTTTAAAAATGTGTAAACACCATCTGTATTTTAAAAATTCTAATTCTGAGTGGAGGAGAAACAGTGTTTATAGATTGTTTTATCACATTTAATCTGATGATTGCTATAGGGAAGTCTGAAGACATCAAGTCTGATAAAATGTGATAACATTCAAATAGATATCTGACTATTGTCTAATGTGTTAATCAATTGCTTATTCACACGAACTATTTTTAATCTATTTTGACATATTGCAAATATGATTTCCAAAACATACTAAAGTTTTCAGCTACCTTATTATTTCGATTCTAAGACTTAACTGGTATAAACAGACATTCGCTATTTTCAATACCACAAAAAATCTTTTATTCTGCATGGAATGCTTACTAATGAAATAGAAAGGAAATTTCGGAATATGAAATAGAACATCTAACGTTTTCAAATGAAACAGAACACATCTATCAAATACTTTTTTAAACTGTACTTTGATTTACAAAACACAATACTATATACATTTAAATTAATATTTGGGAAATTTAATTACTTAGAATAATTAATAATTCGGAAATACTTGCATGTCTAGAACCCTATTAATTCCAAGACGCCTTCCTTTCTTAGCGGCACTTACATGGAAAATAAGTGAGTCTTAGAATCGGAAAACTATCGTATTAAGAAATTAAAATAACCTAAGTTCTATATTTTTAGGAAAGTTATCATTTATCGTTTGAATTTTTAATGTAGCGACGTAATATACTGCTAATGTTAATCCACTGCTTAGTTCCAATCATTGAAATACTGCCTTATAAAAGCAGATTATACATTAAAGTACATTGGTTATGTAATTAGACGGGTTAATAAGAAAAATAAGGTAAATTACGCACACTAAGAAATTACGATCATTAAATAATAAATGAGGAATAAAGACAGAGGTTTAAAACTAATAATAACTTGTACTATAATTATTTTAAAATTTATACGTTACTATCTTTTACTGCAAATTTGCTGTATCTCTCTTAAATACCAAGAGTCCCTCCTATTAAATATATCGTATCGATATATTTAATAGGAGTCTCGCCTACGTATCGATCCGCCACTGAAGTTTTGTTGATCAACCCGAATTTATATCCCAACGCAAGGGTGTTTTCGTAGGTTTCACTATGTGTAAAGCTAATAACAGCCAGTTCCTAATAGAATGTCTTTCACGAAGGCATATATTCTCTTAAGCAAACAGCGCTTGTATGGTTTGCTGTAATTAAAAGAATAATATTTTTATTATGTATCACATTTAATCTAACCATAAATAATTTCAAGGCAATGAAAACAATTGCACTTTTATCGTCCAGTATCAGGTACAGTTTTGAAGTTGATAATACCAGGAAAAATTCTGTCAAGTGGCACATGTATCTCTGTAGTCATAAATGAGACTTGCCTAGAAAGATAGTACTGTGTGGGTATTGGCTGCTGTATTGTATCATGTTAAACATTTTCTTGCTTAACGGGTATTTTGTAACTTAAAATTGTGCTTCCAACTCAAAAAAAAATAATATTTTGGGCTTTGTTAAGTGCTGGGTACACAATAGCAATGGATTATTTAGTTAAGTATAAATTTCAAATAAAAGTCACTACGTTATACGTTAATTGCAAAAATTTTGAATTTCATATTTAGTGTATTACCATCCAATCATTGTGATTAAAACTAATGCTAAAATTTATAAAAATCGCTTCTCAAGAACTGAAAATTATTTTTAAATTTTTAAATCTTTGGTGTAGATGTCTTTTCTAGAAACGTAAGTAAATTAACACGTATTTTACATATCCACTTGTCTTGCAATGATAACGAATAATAAAAACTCCTTGTATCCAAGTATAAACGTGTATAATTGCTACTTCCATTTTTTAAGAACATACTAGACTTGCTTCCCAACTCATTTATAAAACTGTCATGTTTTCCATTCATTCTACACTCGCGTTTGTGAAAATTGCAACACCAAGAAGGAATCGTCATAATTGAATGCAATTTAATACACAGTTGAGTGGTAGTGGTACAAATAAATGATTAAATGTTCAAAGCAAACAAACAAGAACAAGAGATCAGAATCAGTATTTTGTGTGGCCACCACGCGCCGCAATAAGTGCTGCTACACGACGTGGCATGGAGTCAAACAAAGTTTGAATGTCTGACTGAGGAAGAGCATTCCATATCGTTTGTACGCGTACCCAAAGTTCGTCTGCAGACGCAACAGGACGAGGATCACGAGCAAGACGCCGACCAATGACATCCCACACATGTACAATTGGCGACATATCCGGGGAACACGTAGGCCAAGGAAGAAGCTGTACCTGCTGCGCTGCAAAGAAGGATTTAACAATCCGAGCAGTATGAGGGCGGGCATTGTCCTGTTGAAATACAGCGCCTGGCAAGCTTTGAAGGAAGGGAACAGCTTCGGGCTGTAGAACTTCACGGATATACCGGTTGCTGTTCAGATTGCCCACAATTCGTAGCAATTGAGATCGTCTATGATATGCTATGGCGCCCCAGACCATAACTCCGGGTGTTCGTCCACTGTGGCGTTCGATAATGCACTCCGGAAGGTGGCGTTCACCGGCATAGCGTCTGACACGAATGCGGCCATCATGGTACCACAAATTAAAGCGGGATTCGTCAGAAAACACGACATGCTGCCAATCAGCACGCCAGTCTCTATGCTGATTGGCCCATTGTAGCCGCAGGCGGCGATGGTCGTGCGTTAGGGGGATCCTGTATAAAGGAGTCCGTGCGCGCAGTCCACACTGCAGCAGACGTCTACGAATTGATGAAGCACACAATGAAACACCTGTAGCTATTGACCACAGTGCTGCCAATTGTCTAGAGGAAGCTGTACGGTCCGTCCGCGCCATGCGGACCAGGTGTCTATCATCGCGAGCTGACGTCACATTTCGGGGTCCACTCCCGGATTTCCGAGTTGTCCGACACTCGTCCGTCCACTGCTTCCAAACGCGCATCACTGTGCTGCTGTTACGCTGCACACGAGAGGCTACTGCACGATACGACAATCCAGCTTCACGAAGGCCAATGATTCTCCCTCGTTCAAACTCTGTAAGTTGTTCAAATCTCGCTCTCTTTCGTCGACGAGGCATAAGTACAGATTGAGTTAACGTTTACCACTAGCAGATAACCACCGATAACCATACACGCCTCGCTACAGCCGTCTATTTATTCGGATCCATCAGCCGTTCAGAGGGCGCTGCTCAGCATACGCATGCGCTACGGATTTGCAATTCTAATCATTTGCATATCATGCGCTACTTTGCATTTCCTGAAAATTTCAGCTCACTCGCGTAAGTCCTTCATGGTGTTGCAATTTTCACAAACGTGAGTGTATATTTGAGAAAAATCATCATTTTCTTCAGTGGCAATAATCTAAAGTGAAATAAATAAAAAAACAAACTAATGTATTTTGAAGATGATCTCCCTTGTTAGTCTATTCACCACACGACTACCTCTTGACCACCTCTGCAAGGCAGAAAACACAGACTTCAAATAACTTACAGTATACTTTTACCTTTACTTTATAATATGCTGTATTCTTGAAACACAAAACTAAACTAGGTGACAAAAAAAGACGTATCAGAGCAATGTTTAAAAACGTATTTCGAAAACAAGGCAGAATTATTGTTTAATACATTTTGTTTTGGAGGGAATTAGCCATTTTAGACTTTCGCCACTACCGAGCCAGAAGCGGCGAGCATTTTATTACGGAGGAACCTAATAAGCAGCTACTGTTACCTCCTATGAAGAGACGGACAATTTAGATCCAATTAGATCTCCGGGATTCGAACCCGAGCTCTTGGATACGGCCCTCAGAGTCACAAACCGCTTCCCCCTTTCGGCGGTTTGTTGTTTTGATATAGAAAAGTGAACTCGGTCTATGGGACTGCGTCGCCGTAACCTAGCGAATGACGATTGTGATGATTTACAATCTTCGTAAAGCTTTTATAGCGTTCAATATTCTTAATCTTAAGTCTTTTAAATATGGTTACATAAAGAGATGTGCATTAAACATCAAGCTATTCAATTCCCTCTCCATGACCTTTCTTATTTTACAGCAGTTGTTCCGTCATATCTAAGGACTCTTCGTAAGAGGCTTACTCAGCTATTAAGGATTTGTAAAAGGAAAAGAAAAACATATAAAACGATTGTGAGAAATAGCATTTTGCTAGTCTTGCGGAACCCTTTAAACAATATTCGTATCTCAGAAAACCTCTGCATAAACATTATTATGTGGTTAGCCATGTATTTGCATAAAATTCGCCTATTTATTGTCATTTTTAGCAGAACACTAGGTTTTCTGCTAATTCATGTTAAAAAGACATATTTTGTAATAGGAATATTACGAGAGGAATCTGAGGTATTGAATTTAAATGATCAGAAATATTGCTTTAAGTTTTGTGTTATCTTGAGTTTTCAACAGTTTGGTATCTATGTTATTGTTCAGAATTTTTAATTCATCTACAATCGTTCTTCATGATTAAATCCGTTATTAAGCCCACATAGGCATCCATGCATGAGTTTAAAACAGTATATTAACCTTTGATATAATTTTTTTACTTACATTTGATGTAAAATGGTATATTAATCCTATGTGTACAAGCTTACGAATGTGAAGTATATAGATAAACAGTATACGATAGATCCCTTAGATACTGAATACTAAAAACCTAAATATCCAGGAACTAATTTTTATGACATAAAGTGTTTATAAGTATTGGAATAGTTCCTAAAGTTATACATCGAACATCCCTAACTAACTTGTAACCAGATTTCCCGCAAGAACAAATGTCCAGGCAGATGGGATCACCCCTATTTTATGAAAGACGTCCTCATATATTTGATTGAGCATCTTACAGCAAGATGGATTACCTAGAGATGAACGTCCATTGCCTGCCCTGCGCCCAAGATCACCAGACCTTACTCCACCTGTTGTTTTCTTGTCAGGCATTGTTTTAAGACCAAAATGTGGGAGACGTTTTGCAACAGCGTATTAAGCTCTAGTGAACTACGTAATAACGCAAATACTTCTCAGTCTGTGAGATGTGGAACACAGAATTAGAATTTCGCTCTCTGTTAGTGAAATGAACAAAAATTAGATGTAACATAATACTGTACATATAAATCAAAGAGTTGTTGTAAATCGTAATTAAATATGCTTGTAAAGGATTTAAACAAAATGCTGCATATTTTAATACCAAATTTTTAATGTAATCTTTTGCCTATATTTTTTAGTAATAATCAATAGAAATTTTAGATTATTTTAGCTTCAATGTTTTAAATGATTACCCTTACAATGACTGACGTTTTCAGGAAAAAAAAAAGAAATTCTTCTTTTAGCTCAGCTATAAATAAAATAAAACTATCCGAGTCTTTTACCGCGAATGTGTGCCTCCACGTAAAACGAAGCAACAATACGGTCTCCTGAGGTACTTTGGAGAATCCATTCATGGCCTAAAATGCATTAACTCCCTTAGTCACTTTCTCTTGTAAATAATGAAATTAAATTATTTGATAACTCAGCAAGGAATTCCTGCGTTGATGTTTTCCGTATTTGGAGTTAACAGTATTCATATCTGTAATCTACCCCTTAAAGAAAACAGGGAAAAAATATTTTCCTTTTCACATTTAATACAAAGAAATCTGACAGTTATTCGAATAACAAACTGTATCAAGTGCTGCTAGATTTTTCATTGTATTGCGTTTTAAAGGAAGTACTGATAAGGACAAACCATGAAAAGTGGGTTCCAATTCGTAAGCTATAATACTTTTATCTCATCCCCTCCTTCCAAACGAGATTGTATCCTATGTTGTTCCGTGGAATCGCTATCTTTTGGAAAGCTGTCATAAACACGATAACGAGTATTGTCAGATTTGATGCAACCGACAACTCGCAGAAAGCTTTCTGTTGAAAAAAATAAATATGATAACAATAAACCTATGATGAGAAGAGGTATTGAAGCGACATGTTTTATCTGTGTTCCGTGAATTAAAATAGGTGGAAAAAAGTGCCGAAGGCTGTTCTTTTTCAGTCGAAGTTAAGAATATCTCAGCATATCGATTCCTTCATTCTTATTCTGGTACTGTAGGTAAAGGTTTGCATGAAGTTTAATTTCACGCATGCGAATTGGCAAGTTTGCCATTCTTATTTCCATCAGACACCTCACTTTGAAGCTTTCAAGGGCCTTTGATAAAGATTCTTAAATAAAAAACATTCATCTGAAATATCTTGAACAAGAATAATAAATAAATTATGCTATTTTGATAAGAAAATGTTTACCGAGTTAATTTTAGTTCTTAAATATCTGAAATAAAAAGAAATGTAAAATTTTCACATAAATAAATTCTTTTATTTAATTATCCTAAATAAACGGAGAGAGTTTTTAACAGATTCACAAATAAAACATTACTCAACGCCACTATCAAACTGTAAAGCCTCGAATCGAAGAAGTATAGCGTGGGTTTCACTAAAAATATAACGAGTTGAATATTATCTAAGATCTGAAATAATAAACCTTATTTTCTTCATCTACCAAGCTAGTGTTGCCCAGGGAAGTGCTGCATTCTAAAAATTATGAATCTGCATTTGCTGACGTTGTAACCTGAATGAATGCAAATTCTTTTTGCCTAATATTCCAAGAGGCTGTTTTTTTTTCTTTCCTGTCGTTTAAGTTATAAAGTGTCTAGTCATTCCAGCGATAGAGAGGGTCCACCAACGGCCTAGTATTAAAGCCTCTGACCTTAAATGTTCACAAATCTTAAACATATACTTGGAATTTAAATTTTTTACTGCATCCCTAGATAACTTGGCTTTTTTGTAGTTGCGTAATTCAGATTAGTATTTTCTAGCATTTTTCGCTTGACGACATACATAAAATTCGTCATCTCTCAACTCGAATTTTCGAATTATTATTGTAAATATCATACTGTAAGTTATTTGAAGTCTGTGTTTTCTGCTCTGCAGGTGGTCAAGAGGTAGTCGTGTGGGGGATAGACTAGCATGGGAGATCATCTTCAAAATACATCAGTTCGTTTTTTTATTTATTTCACTTTAGATTATTGCCACTGAAGAAAATGATGATTTTTCTCAAATAGAGAATGAATGAAAAACATGACAGTTTTATAAATGAGTTGGGAATCAAGTCTAGTATGTTCTTAAAAAATGGAAGTAGCAATTATACACGTTTACACTTGGAAACAAGGAGTTTTTATTATTCATTATCATTGTAAGACAAGGCAGGAATAGTACATTAAGCATTATTGCATGTGTGCATAATTTAGTCTATAACTGTCTCATATTTAACTGAAGCAAGAATTCCATTATAAATATTTAATAGAATAATCTGTAGAAACTTTCTAAATGGCACAATATGCATACCGTATTTGTTCGATTCTTAATCCGACACCGACTATTAGCTTACTTCAAGAAATCAAAAATTAATTTGCATCAAAATCTATTCACACCGACCGTAACAAATATATACTATATCCTATCAGAGTTTCGAATTCTGGATTTTCTATTCGCTATGGCCGATGTGCTGCCAATTACTCGAATGCACGCAAGGAAGACGGACAATTCCTTACATTCTTGCCCACATAATGAGCGACAGGCGAGGAAGGGAACCCAGGTGGATATTGTCAGGTATAATGGATTATTGTCGATCGAATTTTAGTCGGGCTATTAGAATTTTTTGAATTCGGAAAACATAAATAATCAGGAGTGCTCATGCAGGGATTCGAACTTTTGGTTGCTAATCGGACATCTTGCACTTACACCGCAAAGGCATAGAGTGGAGAAGGCCTGATTATGCTTCACTTAATGGCTGACTTAAAAGAGAGGATGCCAAACCCAGATGATAGTAAATTCTCTCCTGGATTTTTAGTCGGATTCCATGCTAGAATCTTTTCTATTTTTTAGAACGTGAAACATGAGAAAATCAGCGACTCTCTGGTGGATTCAAAAATATGGTCCTTCAATCGGTAGCCGGAGATGTTACCAGTTACACTATTACCGAACACAATGTAAAAGGAGGAAAATCCTTATAATGGTGCCAATTCTCAAACGAGATTTTTTTTACCAAGAAACAGTGACAAAAAATATTAGCTTGCAGCCATGTAATTGCGGCATTCCAATTTGAAAAATTTATGATACACGTGAAAAGCGTTTCATCATATTAATGTTTAAACTAAACGAAACTCCGTTGCACAAACAGCCCATAGAGAGCCATGGTCGGCAGTGCTCTGGTATCTGCTTTCTAGACCGTGAGCTCCGAGCTGCTTGTGCATCTTTGCCTGGACAAGTGGTCAGCCTGTCGCAGGATCCGCCGGTGTTTAGTCCCCAAGAGAACGTGGTACTCATTTTATCGACCCCCTAAAGAAATGAAAGGTTGAGTAAACTTTGCCCAGCCTGAAGATCGAACCCTGGTCCTGTGGAGCTGCTGCGCGACGCGCTAGCCACTGCGCACATGGCCGTACATTAATGTTGAGCTCAGCCACAAATCAAGAAATATAGATTTAGAGAATTACTTCGAAAAAGTGCTTATATTCAATAATAAGAATTCCACTGCTGAAGGTTAAAGCACCACGCATGCCTTACGCAGAGGCATGGATTCAGAGCGACATTGGATCGTAATTTGTGATTCTGCAGTATAGGCAGATATAATTAGTTGTCAGATTGTAGCTTTTGTGGGCTCTATTAATCTTTTCTGTGACATCATGGATTGGTTATATGGTTGGATAATATGAATAAGGCCAGTCCACGAGGGCTATCTGCCGCCTAAGAGGATGAATGTCCTCGTTGAGATATCTGTGAGGGAAATCGGCTCATATTTACCACTATAGACAAGACAGGTTAAATCGGGAAAATATTATGTGGACGCGCCTATCAAAGCAGAGCCATAACTTGAAGTGTATCGAGAAAGACGTTGATGGGATCGATAACTCTCTCGTTGTAAAGTAGCTGTAGAATGCTTTTGATGCTTAGGATAACTTTGATATATTTATAGTTTTAGACTGCTAGATATGAGTAATAGACGAAAGTGGACTCTTACCCAATTGTATTTATGTACTATAATTACAGGTGCCTGGTCGGTATGACTGTGCATAAAGCAAGATTTCAACAAATGCTGCTCATGGCAGTTCCATACGAATGCATATCCATTCAACGTGGCTTTCTGAAGTAAAATATATCTGAGAAGATATGTTACGTTGTTTGTGAGGCCATGTTCTTCATTCAGTGTATCGTTGTAGCGGCAAGCGCCTGAAATGTAGCGTTAAGATTAGGTAAAGCAATAAACGCCGTGCAACAGTCCGTTACTCTCAAGGTGATGTCTCACCTGATAGTTCTTGGCGTGTCACATACCGAACTTTTTTTATCCTGTTACATGGAAGCGATTAGAGCTCAATAAATGACATAGTTTTCAACACAGTTTGCTGATACGACAATTTGCATTTGTATTCCGCTGTTAATTTCTCAAATCAAATTCGGGTATATGACAGCGCATATTCCGTTTTCCTACTCGAGATATACTATGCACTTCAAACGAACAAGTAGAAAACTTGAAACCCGTATGGAAAGCCCGTTTTCACCTTCTTCTATTTTCAGTTTTATAGTTACTGTAGATGGCGTTAACATCATTTGTTTATGAACTGCATTTTTAATCAGGTCCTACCATGCTCAGTCTATTATGCAAATTTCGTGTTGATTGGCTGTTTCCTTCACAGAGTAGGAATTTTAATGGTCAGCAATTTAAAATGCTATTTCGTTTTATGTTATTGCACTAACAACAAATTAATTATCAATTCAAAATTACATCTGTCAGTCTTAACTTTTAAGATAAGTGCTTTCTATAAAATTTATGCAGCTATCAGAGATAAAAATTAAGTTTCACTTAATATTATGATAGACAGTCTTGGGATTCAATTAGCCATAACAAGTACACTTAAATTATAATTCAAACTAAAGCGTACGAAGCCAGAATCTAACCACTTTATAAAGTAGTAGTGTATTAGCACAGATGTAATATTATACGGTGATTATTTTGCTACTAGGCAACTAATTTGTACATTTTTTAAGTAAGTGTTTGATTAATAGAGAAACATTGAATAGAAAATAACAATTCAAGATTCAAAATGGTTAGAGAATCGTAAAACTTAATGATTTTGGCAAAATCAATATATATTGAAAAAGTCAGGATTCAAAGCTTACATTCATAAATTAGAAAACTTCCATTTGTTCTCAGAGATTTCCTCGTAACTTGACCGACCTCTCTAAATGCAATATGACAATTCTAAATCAAGGAATAAAGTCATAAAATAGTAATGATTTATTTTTAAAGAAACTTAATTGAAGAATGTTTCAGTTAGGTTTGCTCCGTTCAAGCATTGAAAAGCTGTTTCTTCGAAGGGAACGTTTTTGTAAAGAAATTTCTGATGGAAAACGGCTCATATTTTCTTTACATGAGGAGAAACAAATCAAAATTCTTTGCAGCCACCTCACTCAGTATTCGTGAACAAACCCAGTAAAGTTCCGTTGATTACAGAATAGTCAGTTCTACAATTGGAGGGCTCTTTGAAACAGACTTGAGATTTTTTTTTCTAGAATTATAAATTTTATTGAGTAACAGTTAAAACCATTATTTGGATGCAGAACTTTTAGCTTAGTCACAAGCATTGAAAAATCCAGAAAAAGAAGCTCAAAACAAGTAAGAAAATTAGGTAAAACAAAGTATAAACATACGTCTTTCACTATCGATTGCACTTCATTTGTTCTGATTCAATTCCATGTGCAAAAAAGAACGAAGAAATATTCACAAATATTGCAACTGAAATTATATCGTATGAATAAACAGTTAATCGCTTTAGAGTCCTCTGCACATTCACCCATCACCGTTATTTTATTTCTATTTTGATTAATTCTTCGAACATTCTTCCTCCACCCCCGTCTACTGTTGTGTATTTCCTCGCCCAAAGTCTTGCAGTGAAACTCGATGCTGCTGTCAAGGGAACACCCAGGACAATCAATTGAGGAACCCTTTTTTATGCTCTTTTTTTCCCCGGGAAAGAGATCGAAGGGAGCTGAAGCTCGTCAGGCTCCTGTTTTTTACTTTTTTCCTCAGTTTTTCCTCTTTTTCTTTTCAACTTGTTTATCTTCCTTTCATTTAGGCTTAGTGTTAACGGGATATGTTGACGTCCGTAAACAGGATCGGAAACGATTTTATGTCCCCGGTATCCGGCAATGTCAGCTTCCGTGATATGCTGGAATTCTACCGCAGATCTTTCCGATAACGTGAATATGTCATTAAATTTAGATCTTCATGCAAATAAAATTAGATGTCATGGGATCCAAGTACATTGTGTCGCTGAATACACTATCGGCATAAATATCGATACATAGATATCGCCGATTCTAAACATGGGCATCACTGTATATTCTACCTGATGAAATGTATCATTTTTTGAATAGTGGCAAGTACACTGCAGAAGAAAAATGGCATAAAGTAACTGCCGATGGAGAGGATATGTTAGAACTCATTTCGAATTCAAAACTCCAGCCCCAAAAGTATCAATATTTTTGTCAATACATAGTGTTTGTAAATGATGGAAACACTTTCAGTAATTAATTATTCAGATATTAGGGTAGCTATCATACGCTATCAGTACCATCTGAATGAAACGCTATCTCATTTTTTACAGAATGCTAAATCATTCAAAAGTTACACATCCGAGAAATCGTCTATAATACTGGAAGAAATATATTCCTTTGCGCCGAGATTAGCCAGTAAATCTATAAAATGATTGTCGTATTTAATAATATAAATAATAATAATAATAATGGGAAAAAAGAAAAAAATCTAAAAGAAGCTTTTTCATTTTTTTTTTTTGGTTTTTTTTTATTACGTCCAAAGGGGCGTTTCTTTAAATTACACATGTATACACGTATCAAGAGCATTTGAGCTAACGCCTCTTTGAACTAAAAATATTAAAAAATAGCATAACTTTTAAATTTTTCGATAGACAATTTCGAGCGCTGGAGATAAAAATATTTTATTCCGTACACTGTATTGCCACTGCTTCCTTTGAAATCATTGAGTTTTTTAATTAAAAATTCGTCAAGTTTAAACAATTTGAAGCAGATAAGAAAACAAATTCGAAATTCAAGATTCGGGCTTCCAAGTGTCCATATTCTGGTGCAGGACTGCATTATTCAAAATTTGATGGCTCTAGGTACGTTTTTTATTCACTATCGGAGAACCATACATACATTCGTGCAGATTCTTCATTATTTAATTTCTTTAAATATAATACAGGTCAATAATATCTGGTGGCAACGGTTTGAAAAGTGATTCGATGCAAAATGCCGTTTGGAGACTAATAGCCCTTCTGGGCTGACGCCGCCCCTTTGGTCTAATAATAATAACGTGTATACAGTTAGCATGTCTTACCAACATTTGAAGAACCGTGGTTCAAATCCCGTAGAGAGCATTGTCGATTATTGACGTTCTTAGATGTTAAAGTAAGTAAGATCCACCTATACGTATGTCCATATATCTTTAAATAAACTCTTAGTTAGTAAAAGAATAGAAAGGAAATATTAAACAATTTATTTAAAATAATTACGGAATTTCAACTTTGGAAAATATTTTTAATTCAGCAATGATTAAAAATGTACCCTTTTAATTAGTTTGGTATAACTTTTTATGAAAATCAGCAATGAAACCGTAAGTTTAGATTGATAAGTTTGATTGATAAGTGTAATTGGCAAGTGCGATTTTTTTAATTAATTATACGAAATTTAACTATTTTTAAGAATTCGAATTAAAAAGTTCTTTCAAAATGTTTCATTGACATTAGAAGTCTTCATAGTTTTGGGTATTTAATTTAATATAGTGTTGGCAATTACATTTCTGAAAATGTTTGAGTGGCAATTAATTAGTTTTATGGTTCTGAAACTGAAAAGTCTTCTTTGTTTATGAAAATTTTTTCTGTCAAAAATTTTTATTTTGTTAAGGTTATTATTTGGAATTCTAAGTATTCTGTTGCTGTTTCTTTAGTATTATTTTTATTTAGTTTAAGGCAATTAGGATAGATATATTGATTTTCTAGATCATTGTTAATGTTAACGTCAATTAGTGTTGTCAATATACCCGTAGAGATATTTAAAGCAAAAATTGGATGATGGAATATGTTGATGAAATTACATTCGTTAACAAAAAGGAAAATGGTACAAATGGCAATAGAATAGGTAATACCCATCAGAATCCCATTAATTTATTGGAAAATGAGAAAATGTGTTCATAAAATTTAATGTAATTGTAAAAAATGGGCATTTAAGATAGGCGGTCCAGTTTATTTATTCAGTAATTCCTTTGATACCATGAGAGAGATTGTAAAGCTAAAGAACAACTGTAAATTTCATTTAAAATTAATGTAATATATAAATTTTTGAAGTCAGAATAGTTAAACATTTTTATGTAATTTTTGGAAATGATTTTAATTGCATTCTGGATACTGATGGTAATCCAATTGTTATGAGTAGTTTTGTTAGTGCAATTTTTAAGAATCTGATAAACCTTTTTGAGAATGGGGATAAAATTTAAATACATTGCATTTTTGTGGTTATTAGCATTGCATTTCTGTGTTTATTAACATTGCATTTTTGTGATTATTCTGCGTTTTTTTAAAGGTTCTGAGCTTTTAAACTATTTCCATGAGTATTAGAAATTTTGTTAGTTTCATCATTTTCTAATTCATTATTAGTAATTTCCTAATAGACTTTTTTTTCAAATATTTCTAAACTTACTGAGGCTTTGTCAATAGAGGTAATATTGTTGTCATGATCCTTGACCAATTCATCTCTTCGGGTTCGTTTTTCATCCACTTATGAATGTTATTCGTCGACTCTATTCGCAGAAATAAAATTGGCACACTTATGCAGATTTAACGACAACATGAACTATATTTTATTGAAATAGAGAAATATTCTTTTCACAAAGTATTTTTTCCACAATTACATTAAAACCGCACAACTATTACATTTCACCTTTCAGTTTTTAATCATAGCAGATCAGCCTTTTTCTTTGGAATCCAAAAATAATCAATTCAAAAATGTTTTTCACGAGCCTCCGTCTTTCTTGCATCAAGCACGTTTTCTTCTTCTCGTAGCCAGATTTTGCTTTCTCTCCGCTTTTCAGATAGACAGTTTTTTTTTCACACGAGCAGGCCGTTGGCTTAACTGTTCTTTCATCAGGGCTTGGTTGGTAGCTTCCTCTTACCGAGCATGTGCATGACACGCCCCTGCCCAGAATGAAATTTGTCCTTTCTTTAGGACGTATTTCATTAATCAATATCCAAGCAAATTTTCTGTACACTACTTTTACACAATACAAATCTCGTACAATATTAAATAAAACAAAACAGAACAAACAATATAAGATACAATCATACAGAAAGCAAAGAAAAAAAAACAAATTATATTACTCATATTATATCTGATCCAGACGTGAGAGAGCATCAGCACTTTGGTGCTGCATCCCTGGCCTATGACTAATTCGCAAGTTCCATTTCTGCAATGCCAAAGCCCACCTCGTCAATTTTGGACTTCGAGGAGTAGTTTCGTTCAAATATCTGAGAGGATTGTGATCCGTTATAATTTCTACCTGAGCCCCATAGATCCATTTATCAAATTTATTCAGGCCAAATAAGACTGCCCAA
>KK114541.1:107967-122356 GCA_000611955.2 Stegodyphus mimosarum | reverse complement strand
TTTTTTACCTGCAAAAGCACATTTGTCCAAACGTACAGAAAATCCTAATTTTTCTAAGGTGTCCAGGACCAGAGAAATGTGTTTCAAGTGTTCCTCAAATGTTTTCGAGAAAATCACCACATCATCTATATATGCCTGAGCATAATCGCTATGACGCTGTAAAGCACGATTCATTTCCCTCTGGAATGTCCCCGAGGCTCCTGATAAACCGAAAGGCATTGTTATCCACTGGTACACTCCATTAGATGTCGCAAATGCAGTCAAGGTTTTGTTCCTTTCATCCATTCGGATTTGCCAATACCCTTTTCGAAGGTCGATGCTTGTCAGCCAGTTAGCTGCACCCGCCACAAAAACCAACTCCTGCATGTCCTTCATGGGAAATGTTGGAGTTTTTGTAACAGCATTCAATGATCTAAAATCTATACACATTCTAACTGTAGCATCCTTTTTCACCACACAAACTATAGGATGAGCAATTTCTGACTCAGAAGGTTCAATTAATCCTAATTCTAGTAACTCACGTATCTGCCCATCTACTGCTTTGCGATATGCCATAGGTATTCCATAGCAGTGGGGTTTCTTCCTAATAGCAGTAGGAATAAGTTCGATCTTGTGTGTACCTACTCGGGCTGGTTGCACTGGACGTGTAAATAATGTTTGGTATTTCCTCAGTAGCCCTAAAAGTCTACTCCTTTGGACCGAATCTAAATTAGACATTTCTAATCCTTCCAGAGATTCAGAAAAAGTTTTTCCTCCCTTGTTGACAGGTGTAGATTCAATTTCGCCAAACTCTTCTTCTCCCTCCAAGATAACATTTACTGCTTGAGATCTAACTACATAAAGTCTAATCTTATTCTGATGAACATGCCTTTTGGTTCCATCGGGCATTCGTACTACAAAAGAGTGAGGACTTTTCTGTTCCAATATATTTGCAGGACCCTGCCATCTAGCGTAAAGCTTATTATTAGAATCGGGAATCAAGACTATCACCTTATCTCCCACCTTAAACGTTTTTACGGTAGATCTTAAATTATGATAGTGTGCTGTCCTCTCTTGTTGAATTTCAGCTGTGAGCTTTGCCTGCTCCGCTGCCTTCTCAAACCTAGCCTTTAGATTTTGTAAATATGTATAAACAGGAGTTGCATCTAATTGTAAATTTTCATGTTTTCCTGTCCATGATGATTTTAATATCGACAAAGGTCCTTGAGGTGTCCTGCCGTACATTAGTTGAAATGGAGCCACCCCAGTTGTTGAGTTGGGTACTTCTCTATAGGCCCACAACACATAAGGAATTTGCAAATGCCACCCCCTACCTTCTTCTCTGATGACATGATGCAACATTCTTTTTAAAGTACCATTAAATCGTTCAACTAATCCATTTGATTGAGGATACCCAGGGGTCGAAAACTTAGGACTGGCCCCTATTCGACTCTCAAATTCTTGAGTCAAATCTGCTTTAAAATTTGTTCCATTGTCACATGCAATTACATTTGGAATACCCGTTCTTGAAAAAATATGTAATAACTCCTCACAAGTCGACTTGGCAGAGAGGCTAGTTAGGGGTATTGCTTCTGCCCATCTGGTATGCTGATCAACTAAGCATAATATATACTTATGCCCCTTAGAGCTGGGAGGATCAATCGGACCTATCACATCAATGTTTACAATTTGGAAGGGCAGATCTGGCCTCGTTACTGGGGTGATTGGTGTCCTATCAACAGTTTTAATTGGTCTAGTCAACTGGCACTCTTTACACGCCTCGCAAAATTTCTGGACGTCTAACCTCAGACCTTCCCAATAGAAAGAGTATCTAATTCTCTCCACAGTCTTCTTTACCCCCATGTGGCCACTAAACACCGAGCAATGTGCTAACTGCAAGACTTCCTCCCTTCGACTCTTAGGTACAACTAATTGACCCACGCTTTCCCCAAGAATTTTGTCCTTATGAAAGAGAAAGTTATCCACTGTATAATAATTCCCCTTTCCTTTTTGAGCATTCTCCCATGCTCCTGCCAGAGATTCACAAGTCTCCTGCTCTCTTCTAAAAATATCCGCTGTACATAGTCTTCCTGACTGAGGTTCTTGGCTTTCACTTGATTCCACCTTTTCTTTCTCATCGAGATTCCTTCCCACACTAGTGTTTCTTTCTAGTTTCCCTGTGTTTACCTTCACAGACTTTTCATTTCTCCTAACCTCTGGGATGTTTGTGGTTTCTTCAGGTAAGTTCTCTACCACCTCACCTGTGTCATGTAACTGACCCCCTAACATGGTGAATACTTCCGGAGGAAGCAACACATCCTCTGCTAGAGATTCTGCAACTGCACACAAAATCTCTTGATGTGTGACACTGGAACTTTCTCCTACAGTGATACCCAGTGGAATGTTTACCAAAGGGCATTTAACAGCTGGACCAAATATACCCTTCAAATATATGCTCGATCCTTCCTCCAGTTGGAGATTTTTGGTTAACTCCTTTTTAACCACCGTAATTTCTGTTCCTGAATCAACGAGGGCCTCCCCTATTGTTCCATTCACACTAATAGGAACCCTTTTCAACTTACACAGCTTATAGTTGTTTACATTCCCTGGCTTCCCCAAAGGATCCACACGAGCTACCACAACTTTGTCCGCTAGGATATCATTATCCTGACCTTTTTTTACCCAGTTTACCCTAGCTTTATCCTTTTCCTCATTTCGGTTATACTGCCTAGAACCTTTAATCTGAGGACAGTTCCTTTTAAAATGCGAAGCTGAACCACATACAAAACATGTTAAACCTTTAACATTCCCTGTGTTTTTCCCTATGGTTTCTGACTCATGCCGACCGCTTCGTCTCTCTTCGACCTTAGGTTTCTCACCTATTACCTCATTTAGCATCTTAGTTTCACAAGCTTCCCTACGTACGTTGTAGGACTTCCCTTTAGCCGCAAAGAATATGTCACACTCCTTTCCAAGCTCTCTTGGCTTGAACCACGAGTCTCCCTGCCTTATACCTATGTGTACTGCAGTTTCTGTATCAAGGGTCTGGTAGATTTTGTCCGCTACCACCAACTGATTAAGACCTTCAAAGTCTGTCACCCCCCTTGATTTCACATAATTTTCCCACATGGCAGTAACTCTAGTAGAAAACTGGACAAAGGTCTCTTCTGAACTTCGTCTTGCTTTCCTGAAATTCTCCAGGCATACCTGAGGTGACGGTTTGAATTCTTTCAACACAGTTTCCTTTATTACTTCATAATTCCCATACTTATCCTCCCTTATCAATGTTAATAAATTTGCCGCTTTATCTCCCAAAAGGTAAATCAAAATTTTGGCCTTATACTCATCAGGGACACTTTCATTGATATAAGCTCTTTCTAAACTGGAGAAGAAATAGTCCCAGCCATCTGCTCTACTTGGAACCTTTACTGTCAATAACCTGATTGTTCTCGTTAACTCTTCTACTGATCTTTCCTTCCCATTCTCCCCCCGTTCGGGTGTGGTACTCCTATTCAAGTAACGATCCTGACAATCTACCTTATACTTCTCAATGGCAATCCTCTCCTCTGCCTCTAATTTTAGTTTATATTCCCTTTCTTGACTGTCGCGTTCTTTTTCCCTTTCTTCCTTCTCCTCCTTTGCCTCCCTATCTGTAATGATAACACTCAGAAGGTCCTTTGCTACCTGCTCCTCATAGCTTTCACTAGCAAGAATTTTTTCCCTCAAGTCCAAAATTCTAAATGTAGGCAACACTTCAACACCAAACTCTTGTGCAAGGGCGACTAGATCAGCCTTTCTATGTTTGGTCAAAAATGACATTATGGGACTTTATGTTCAACTTAATTAAAATAACAGAAAATCAAAACTGAATCTCTGTACTTAAAATTTTACATCAAGTATTGAACTTCTAGTGAATCATAAACACCTGGTATCTGCATTAAATATGCACAACATCCAAATATTCAATAAAAAAAATAAAAAAATTAATCAGTATATATTAGCAATCAAAAATTAATGAATGCATGAGAATTAATGCAATCATATCTCTTAAATAAAACACAAGCATTAGTTAAATTAATACTCATTCACTCATACAATAAAAGATAAATGCACTTTCAAAGTAATTCAAGTATCATATGATAATCACACTGATAATTCCTGAGTTATAAAATACTTCTTTAAGTGTACCGTTACATTAACAGCAAATGTTTCATAAAAAAATGATAAATAATACACTTAAGCGAGAGAACCTGGAAGAAGATAACTTCCACTTAATATGCTTCGCAGCATTCGTAAGGCATTTACTTGAGCTTTTTCCGAGTCGACAAATATGCATCCGACCAGCTGCCGCCACTGTCATGATCTTTGACCAATTCATCTCTTCGGATTCGTTTTTCATCCACTTATGAATGTTATTCGTCGTCTCTATTCGCAGAAATAAAATTGGCACACTTATGCAGATTTAACGACAGCATGAACTATATTTTATTGAAATATAGAAATATTCTTTTCACAAAGTATTTTTTCCACAATTACATTAAAACCGCACAACTATTATATTTCACCTTTCAGTTTTTAATCATAACAGATCAAACTTTTTCTTTGGAGTCCAAAAATAATCAATTCAAAAATGTTTTTCACGAGCCTCCGTCTTTCTCGCATCAAGCACGTTTTCTTCTTCTCGTAGCCAGATTTTGCTTTCTCTCCGCTTTTCAGATAGACAGTTTTTTTTTCACACGAGCAGGCCGTTGGCCTAACTGTTCTTTCATCAGGGCTTGGTTGGTAGCTTCCTCTTACCGAGCATGTGCATGACAATTGTAATAATGAATTTTTTTTTTCAATTATTTAATATTTTTACTTAGCTCAAAAAGTTAGAATTGGATTTATTGAAATTAATTCACTAATATTTTTTTTAATTTTACTTGACACATGGTGTTTCCACTACTGATAGGGATTAAGTGGAAAACTGGATTTGCAACTAGTAGTAGTAATAAATTGCTTTGTGATTTATTTTGTTAAGACATTTTTTTAATGAGACTGAAATATACTACAATTTTGATGCCAAATTTCATTAGTTTTTTAAGCGATATATTTTCAATGCGTATAGATATAGATACACACACAAACACACACACACACACATATATTTATATATATATTTTAAATTTGCGTTCCTTGGAGATGGTGTATAAAATGTTTTTTTTTTCTATTACATATATATCCACTCTGTTACTCGGCTCCGTGAGCTCAGCTTTTTATATTCTTATATGTTGGTAAATTATACATTTTTTGCTTTAAAAATGACATAATTATGTTTTTCTTATCTTCCGGCTAGTAGTTTTATGCCCTTAGTTAACCTGAATGCAATAGTTGTAGAATTATCAACAGTGTAAAAGTTGTTGAAGTACGGCTAAGTCTAATTTTTTTACTATAGCAAGTATATTTGTTTACATTTGAAACTTAATAGAATAGTGGATTCGTTACCAACCTAGAGAAGCTAAGCTTTGCAACAGCACCGATAACGTCTTCTTTATTACTGAGAATTAAATAATGCTTAATCCATTCTAGAATTATCATTTAAGTTATTAAATTATCCCATATATTGACAGCATGGCGTTCACAACAAATTAAGTCAGTTTCTACGCCTTCAGTGTCTTTTTGCTGAGTGAGACTTGAAGGAAACTTTCAGTTTGCGCACCGAAAAGTCTGCCTTCTTGTCCGCTGGCCGAGTTGCTTGTTTTTGCTTAGAAACTTTAATTTTAATTGTAAAAATTGTTCCTTAAATTGTTTTTACTGTAATTACGTTTTATATTTCTTATATTTTTCAATTTTTAACAAAGATATTTTAAGGATTTATGGATTTTTTGCCTTGTCGCGAAGTGAGAACTGAATTAATTGAATAACAAATATATCTCTAATGAAATTCGAGGAGATAAGTTAAAATGAAATACAGCAAAAAAATGCGTATAATTTAATATTCTGTACAAGGAATTCATGTGGTGCACAGATCAGATTATTTTATGTTGTATATTAGCACTTAAAATGTTACAGAGGCGATAGCTCGCCAGACTTAACCGTCAGACATAATCAGTCCAATTATTAAATATAACTCGTTACGTCAGCCGTTGGACAAGCATACCAAGTTAGTTTAACGCTTAGAATTAGTTTTAATGTAATCATGTGTTAAAGACAACGAAGTTCTTATGTCTTTTAAACAATTGTTTCAGCCTTTACGTTTAAAATTAGGAAACAGTTAATGGTTCCTTTACCTTATTTCGCTATGCAACCCGAATTCTTTCAAGTATTCCATTCAGATACGCTTCATTAATTATTTGCCTACTAAATCTCGAAGGAAACATTTTGCATATTTACTGTTAAAGCACTCTAAATTAATTAAATTTTTCATTGTTTAGCTTGCACCTTTTAAACTTAATGCAGAAAGAATATCAAATAGTTTTTCTATTGGTTTGTAAATTAAAATCTTACTTACAATGAAAGTTATTTTAACTAGGATAAAACAAATTTTAATTACCTCTTTCTACAAAATTTTAAAGTGAATTAATAAGATTATAAAAAAGTTATCTAAACTAAGCAAAACGCAAATTCCTCTGACTTACTCATCTAACCTTTAAGTATTCGAGTACATACTGAACTGAAATTTAATGCTGGTAAACATTTAATTATAAAATCTATATTTAGCATCTAAGTATGTTGCATGTCATCTTCAATAGATTCTTGAATCGTTGTGGGAGAGATTTAAATCAAATATTAATGTAATACTTCTCGTATCAATTCGTTTGAAGTACTACTTCAAATGGATTGATATGGGAAGCAATATATTTCACATCAAATACTTACGACCACGATAAATTTAGAATGTGTCCTAATGATAAAGTTTTAGAATATTTATGATCTACACTAGAGATTTAAAATCTGTGGTACGCGGATCCCTGCGATAATGTAATGACTCGATCAGTGGTACGTTAAAAAATCATTAGCAATATTGGAAAACAACAATGAATTGTAATTGCTAGAAAAGCAAACATTAAGGAAATTTTAATTCGTCATTGAATCAAAGGCAAAATAATTTTCATATTTATCCTTCAAATAGTTTCCGATTGAAAGACGCTTGAAAGCCGTCCTTTATAAAATGAACGTATTGCTTTTGTTAGATATCAGTAATTGAAGAACATAAAGACATAACAGACAAATCATTGAATGGCATATCATAAACAGACAAATCCTGCTTTTCTGCAACGTACAGACACTGAACTTGTGGAAAGAACATTCTCATCTGACATATATATATATAAAGCAGTTACTCTGACAAACAAGATGTTGTCCCTGAATTGAGATGCTACTGCTTCAGAATTGATCCTGACTTCAAAGCACTGTGTTTAGTAAAGCGGACTCAAAAATCACACCAAAAATGAAACTTGAAAAACAATTGGAAACAAAGCTTAGTAAGGATCTTATTAACGTTATTTTTAATAATTTTTTGTTAATTTTAGAGTACAATATTTTATTTTTGTGCTGAAGTGTAACTATTTCTAGGTATACAGTGTGAAAGAGTTTTAACTATTTTCTTTTAAATAGATCGGCTATTAGCACTTAAACTGCGAACTACTTTACTTATTATAGGTTTAGTATTTTACTGGGACTATTTCAATAATCCTTAAAATGTTTAATACAGGTTTAGATCTTATTAATAGTAAATAAGTTCAACAATTCACTCATTTTCTCATTTCCTTTTTACTACGATTTTTACTACATATCCAAGTTAATACAGAAGACATTACACTACATTAATGATGCTACCTTTTGACTTTGTTCAGAAATAAATGACGTATTGATAGAATTTCATTTTATTATACTTTTCTGACCTAATTCGTTATAGCCTACAAAATTTATGTTAATAAATAATAGTATAATAGTAAAATGTATCGCAGGAATCTTTAAGGTGAGAGGGATTATAGGTTCTGAAGGAAAAATTAACGGTGTTAAAAAAATGATCATGTGGTCAGACGACCGTGGTTTGCTGTCGCCTGAATTGAATTTTTTCCCGGCAGGCCTTGCGATAAATATTTATGTAAACATATCTTTAGAATTCTATGTTACGGATATTTTTGCTTACTAGGCTAGCTTTTTATTTCCTTTTTCTCGGATTAATTAAGTTTGGATTTTTCAGTCTAATATGTTCTCGTATGTGATGTGAATAAAAATAAGAAAAAACTGGACAATATGTTCTTCATTCAAGAATCTCGTTTAATTTTCTAGTGATATTATATTTTTTTCTTATGGTGGCAGAAATCCACGACAACTGTTTCGAATTTTTCTTTCGGATTGCAGAAGGCTACGTTTTGAACCCTTGGATTGCAGGTACTGTGATTTTGTAATTTAATACCCTGCTGGCCACTCAAATTGCAACAACAAGAAAGACAAATGATATCTCAACAAAATTTATTTAGTAGATAACATGTTGACCAAGTATTATATGATTCAATTTATAGACTTCTGTGAAGTGTGGTTTCTTCCAGAATCAATAGCCAGAGTAGCCTCCATTGTTGGAGATCATCGCTGTCACACGCCTCAGCATTGATTAAAGGAGACTTTGGATGTGTTCTTGGGGTACAGCAGACCAACCAGCTTCCACACGTTGCCAAAGTTGATCTGGTGTGGCAGCTTGGGATGTAATCTGAGTCAATCGTTCAGCAACCATGGACCCCATGTTTGCTATCGGCGAAAGATCCGGAGAGGTAGCCGGCCAGGGAAGCAATTCAATCTGGTGATTCACAAAGAACCCTTGAACAATGCGTGCCACGTGTGGTCGCGCATTATCCTGTTGAAATATGACTGTAGGCAAGCCCTGGAGGTAAGGAAGGACAACTGGCTCCAACACCTCGGAGATGTAGCCCTTGCTTTAAAGTACCGGCAATGCGTACTAGAGGAGTGCGAGAGTGATATCCAATACCGCCTCATACCATAATACTCGGTGCAGGACCAGTGTGGCGGTGCATAACGCAGCTGTTCAACATCCTCTCTTCACGGTGTTTCCAGACTCGAATCCGACCATCGTGGTGTTGCAGACAGAAGCGTGACTCGTCAGTAAAGACAATGTCATTCCATTCTGCTGTCCCCATCCTTCTTTCATTGCTCCATTGGCGGCGGAGACGTCTGTGGTTCTGCGTCAAGGGTAGACGAAGCAATGGACGTCTTGCGATCAGACCACTCTGCTGTAAACGGCGTCGAATGGTACGCACAGACACTGGATGATGCGTTACAGACTGAATGTGCTGTGATATGGTTCGTGATGTGGCTGGGAGATCCGTCACTGCCATGCGCCCAATGTTCCTGTCATCACGTGAAGTGGTGCACTGAGGCGGATGCGATCGAACACGTCGGTCCGTCGTATCCTCCTGCATCCAGCGGTCACATATCCGCATTACAGTTGTTTGGTTTCGCCACAGGCGCGCGTGATGTGCGTCTGCGCTGAAATTCTAATTATTTGCATATCTCACCTCCGCTAATGCATGTTGTAAATTTTATGTTATTTGCATGCTTCCTTCAGGGTGTTGCACTTACGGTGGCCAGAAGTGTAGTATTTTAGCACTTGGATTGTTGTCATTTTCAATTTTGTTTCATGTGTGGAAAACCTGACAAATTGAAATTCAAGCGGAAAGTCATTAGAAGTGCTTGCACGAAATTAATTATTAGAATTGACTCTTATTTTGATAGTAAAAATAATAAAGATGAAAGCGTTAAGGAGAATTGTCGGAATTTTTATTGTTTTTAAAAGAAAAACAGAATGAACTTCTAACTTTAAACATGAAAATTGAAGAATTAATTCATGATAGTACAATGTTCGAAACGGAAATTCAAAGGTCTTTTGAGTATAATGAATCTATAAGTAATTTTAAATTTAAAATTAAAACAAACATAAAAAAGCCTGAAACTGAACATTTTAAATCTTCTCAGAATGTTAACGTTTGTAATTCGAATATACGCAATACATCATCTTGTATTAATTTGCCGAAATTAGGCATTCTCACTTTTAATGGCGATTCTAGTTTATTTCAAGAATTCTTTAATAGTTTCTCAAGTGCAATTGACTATAATGAATCATTAAATAATATTGACAAGTTCATACATCTAAAATCTTTTCTTTCGGGTGATGCTTACAAAATTGTTTCGAGATTCGCGCTTACGGAAGAAAATTATAAATCCTGCTTGAATTTGTTAAAGGAACGATACGGTAAACAAGAACACTTGATTAGTTGTTTCATGAATAAACTATTAGAAATTGAGCCAGTTAAATTTTCTTCAAATGTCCTCACACTTAGACAATTGTATGAGGAATATGAAATTAGTATAAGAAATTCAAATTCTATGAGAGTTGCATCCGGAAATTACGCTCATCTGTTAATACCAATTTTATTAAAACAACTACCTCAGGATTTAGTAATATAATTTTCCCGTAAGAAAGATCCTAAAAATTCTAGTGATATAAATCAGCTGATGAATTTTATCAAACTTGAATGTAGGGAAGCTGCAAAAACTGTTTCTGGGATTTCTTTTTTAAAGACACGGGAAACTTCAAAGGAAAAGGATCACTTTCAACCTCAGGCTAGATTCAAAACCAATATTCCAAAATCAGCTGCATTAAATACGGTAGTGAAGAATACGTGGAACTTTTGTAATTCTAATTCTCATTCCAGATTAAAGTGTAAAGCATTCACCAATGAGCAAAAGCGATACAAACTAAAAAAAGAGGGACGTTGTTATAGACAACATTTGTACAATTTAGAACTTCAGAACTAAAGTTTTATCTTCATACAAATATGTATTGTAAGTATAACCTTTTATGGCTGTTTATTATTTTTTTGAATTTTTCTGCTAAAATTTGTTATTCTAGTAACTTCCGTGCACAAATTTAATAATTTCAAATGTGCTTAAGTTCACAGATTCATGGTATGCTCTCTTAGAGAGCCTTTGAATAATCTTCTAAAAAACGTGACTTTTGTTGCTATTTTAATTTGGATAATGTTATATTTAAATTGCCTAATGTTCCATTTAAATTCTCAATTATTTAGATGAGATATATTTTTTCCCCTTGTGCCTGGAACTCGAGAGTGTTATTGTAGTATGAATGTATACTGTTTATATACAAGTTTTGATGAACCCCCTGTGGTTCATGGGGGGCAAGTTGTTAAAAATAAAATGATCATGTGATCAGACAACCGTGGTTTGCTGTCGCCTGAATTCTTTCCCGGCAGGCCTTGCGATAAATATTTATGTAAAAGTATCTTTAGAATTCTATGTAACGTGTATTTTTGCTTACTAGGCTAGCTTTTTATTTCTTTTTCCTGGATTAATTACGTTTGGATTTTTCAGTCTAATATGTTCTTGTATGTGATGTGAATAAAAATAAGAAAAAACTGGATAACATGTTCTTCATTCAAGAATCTCGTTTAATTTTCTAGTAATATTATTATTTTTTCTTAAAAGGTACTCTGCGACTACAAAGTCATCATTTAAGGGCAAGCGAAAGTAAAAGGTTGAGAACAACTGATCTCACAGACTCAGAATATCTGCTACAAAATTCTTTAAATCCTAAATCCTGTAGCAGTGCTCTAGCCCGTTGAACATTTTCATTTAAAATGTTTTAATCTCCGTTTCAAGCAACCAGATCATTTTTTGCTTCAAACCTTGAAGGAAATGTTTCACATCAACTCATACACTACAAACGAACTCGCGTCTTTCACCCTTCTGGAAACCTCAATATTTTCTTTCCTTCACACACAGGAAATGCACGCCAGGCGTTTAATTTTTTGTAACACATCCATGGCCTCCTCTCTTTCAGTTATAGAAAGAAGGATACGTTATGCAAACTGTGATTAAAAGACTTAAAGGATTCATTAATGCATTACAAATTTAAATTTCTTAATAATTAAAATAACATAAACTGCTATGAGTTACATTTTGTACAGGATACACTTGCCTGTGCTTAAAGGGCGGCTAGAGAGAGGCAAGAGACCTAATCGAAGTGCTGATGAATTCAAATGTACCCCATTTTTAGTTCGGTTGCCATCATAGAGATCGCTTGACATTTTGGATCAAGAAACCTGAAAAACTAAGCGTGCCCACGCTATGGTAATAACCACGAATATTTCAATTCAGAGGCTGGACGAATTAAACGCACATTACGAGATCTTGCACGAAAAAATGCGATAATTTCTTACAGAGTAAGCATTAGACTGTTCGATAATTAGCTTAATAGATGCAGTTAGTAGATGGTAGGAGCAACACGGATGCAGTTTTAGATGATGCAGTTAATAATCTCTAGAGAGTTAAGAAAGCAGATGAGAAGTTTTATATATTTAAGAGACTAGAAATTACAGTTTTCATAATGAACTTTAAATATATATTTCGGTAAATATTTTTATCACACCTTCAAGTCTTTATTTTATAGCACATAATTTTCCAGTTAATTAGACCCTTACCTTAATAGAAAAATAGAAATACTGGTAAATTCAAATCATTTTAAAATCCGTTGTTTATCCCACATTCAGTTTCTACTCTCGATTTAAGTACTGAAAATAGTTCATTACGAAATGAAAGTTTTTTTTTCCTGTATATTTAACGATTATAACTGAAGCAACTACTACATTCGACAAAAATCGTCCTCCAGTTTCATCAAGTTTTCTGCCTATCGATGAGTTATGGATCGTGTTTATTTATTCTTCTAATGGTTTTAAAATGGAAACATTGTTTAGATCAATGGATTTTAAATCTTCAGATTCTCAGTTTAACACAACATCATTTTTAATGATACTTACCGAAGTTTTACATTAGTTTATGGAAACGTTCGTTGATTGCAAAATAGAACCGATGGATCAAAAGACCTACATTTAAAAAAAATGGGCAATTGCGTCTTACTGAAGCTAAATATGCAAAAGAAAAATATTAACGCAAGGCCCCGCGTTATAATATTTTTTTTAATTCCATTATGTCTTTCAGTGTATTTTGTAGATTTTCCATAATAATCTTTTTTTAGATAAAAATGCCAGATTTAGTAACTGCTCCAAAATTCTTTCAACAGCAGGTTTAATAGCCATTAACTGATAAATAAAGCATTTTAAACTGAAAAGAGTTCAAACATTGTTTATCTTCCATGAATACAGTTTATATATATATATATAGAGAGAGAGAAAGATATAATCTGTATTAGCTTGATGATTGGGCGATAGGTGTGTGTGTGTGTGTATTGGAGATGCTGACGTGGTACCAACTTCGCTAAGGCTTTTCTCCGTACATACAAAGATGACATTTAGAGGAACACATGGGGGAGGAAGACTAGACATACTTTATTGCTAGACAAATAATTCTTGAGATACATAGTTTTTTTTCACATATCATTATGGGTGCAATATGCCTTATCTTCATAACATTCTTTGAAATTTACATCTTAGAGAATGGACGAAACAGAGAGATGAGCGGCACGAGTCGGCAGCAGCAAGCAAAGGGAGGAAGTAAGTACGCATTTAGCAGCGCCGAGTGATGTATAATCGGCCGAGTGATGTATAATCTTTGCTGAAATTTTGATTTAAAATTGAATTCGAAATATCCGCATTCCTCTGCCTTGTACAATAGGGCATAATGAGGATTAATTCTGAGAGAACTCACTTAGATTCATATGTCATAGATAGTTAATAGTTTTAGGATAGGAAGGGAATATAGCCAGATGAGGAATAAAATTATATATAATATTTATTATTTGCTTTCTCTCTCTCTCTCTCTCTCTATATATATATATATATATATATACACATATAGCATATACATATATGCTAGTTCTGTTTAAAGTGTTAACAAAGGAGATTAAAAACATTTTTATTTTTTATTGTTTTGGTTTTAATATGTACAAATTTCCCTTTCTTTAATATTTTTTCCTCTTTGAAGTGTACATTTTTTATTACTATTTTGTAATTTTTTTTAATTTGCGTTTTACCAGTTTATATTGTAACACGGAGAAAATAGAATTAACCTTCAAATATTTAATACGGCCTTTTCTCTTTTTCGTTCCGATTTTCTTAAATTTAATATATTATATACAGCATATATATATACATCAACAGTAAATTATTTATTATATATATGTGTGTGTTTAACATATCGCAAAATACGATAGCTGCTGTAAGAATAATCGACGACCTCAAAATTAACATTCTAGAATTCGTGCTCTCCCCCTTAAATTCATCTGCTCTCCCAAATTCGAAATCTTTCTACGTTATATAACGCTACTTAAAAAGGACAACTAAAACTAAAATTAACCAATCATAGATTAGCTGCACTTATACATCAGACTTAGTATAAATACTCTTGGCACAATAACTACGTCATTCTTCTTTCC
>KK114541.1:66230-107956 GCA_000611955.2 Stegodyphus mimosarum | reverse complement strand
CCTAACTTCTGTTCTGCCAACACCGCAATGCTTCGCTACTCAGATACCTATGTCATTTCTTTAAAAAAAAACCAATGTACATAGAAATTTATCACATTTAATTATAATTGAATAAGTGCCTGCTAAACTAATTGGATATGTGAGAAAATCAATATTGGTGATTTATCGAAATCCAGTCTCGTCATCTTCGTCTCTATGCTTTTCAACCCCGGCAATGACGACTGCAAACTAATTCCACCTACGCATTAAATTATGGCATATATATATATATATATATAGCAGGACCTTTACTTTGCTAAATTACAGCCAGCTGCTTTCATAATTATGTCATTTAACATTTTCAGAATTTTCTTTTAATAATTCACAAAATCATCAGTAAATTGTTAGAACTGGTATTAAACTACGCAGTTATTTATTCTTGATACTATATTTGTTGTGACATGACATGGGAAAACTTAATAAATTTGCAATTAGCATCTGACATTTAACAATAAAGACAAAATTCATATTACCAGTTTAATGAAAAAATTTAAATGAGCAAGTACAAATTTAAAAATTAAAAATAAACAAAGTAAATGAGTTCGGTTACTTTATTTAGGTTTGTTTAATTATGGCAAAACACTCTAGGGCTATCTGTCTAAGGGGTAATTTGAAAATAACTAGCGTTACACACGCGTATACTCGTTACACATAAGAAAAATTCACAAAAGCACCATGCAGACAACCCGTTCACTGGGATTCGAGCCCTGAACCGAACTACCATTATTCAGCGATTTTTACCGCTTGGCGTGTAAAGGAGTTCGGATTGTCCACCATTTAGAATTCGATGCTGAAATTGAATAAAAAATGATCTCTCTTTTATTTTCAAGAATACAAGGTACTATTCTCCCAACCAGAACCTTATATTGACTTTTAATTTAACTTTAGTCAGATCGACAGCAGTTCGCTGGTAACAGCTACTATGAGTTTTATTTCCAAACATCAGTGGCAAATTCGTTAAGTACATTTTACAAAAACTAAAGAAGGATTAGTGGCAGTCTGGATTTTTCTATATTTTTCAAGCTCGTTTTATTTAAAGAAATTTCAACAATAAAAAATAGCAGTTTAAGCATCTAACGTTAATTGATGTTTCCAAATTTATTTATGATAAAGGTATTCAAATTTCACAATTTCTGCACTACGTGAAAATTCTCAGCTAATTACAATTTATTTTAATAATTACTGTAGTTGAAAAATATCCTGAATATGTCTACTACAGTGAGGCGGTTAAAGTCGCTGAATACTGGTAGTTTGGTCCAGCGTTCGAAACTCTAGAAGCGAGCTGGCTGCATAGGCGTTTTCATGGTTTTTCTCTGTGTCTAACGTGTATAAGAGCCAGTTTCGCTTAGCAAGTCTTTCACGAAAGCATCCGTCCCCTTAGGCAGATAGCCCTAGAGTGTTTTGCCATAATCAGGTAAACCAAATCATTGTGTGCTACAGTAAATTTCTTTCAAACAGTGAGATGGTAGTGCCATCTACCTGTGATAATTGCAATTGCAATTATTTCGCTTCGTGACTATCGACCCGCGTACCTAAGTCTCAAAGGCAAATACTTTAACATCTGGATTTAAGCACACCAGCCTTTTGTGGCTGCTAAAAACGCAAAGTATTTTCTACAAGAAAGTGGGATCATACAGCCTCATGGAGATAATAAATTGATTGTTTTATAAGTCCTATAAACCTATTCTTTGCCTTTTTCCTTTTCAAATACGAAATTTTACCAGGAGGAGGAAATCCATATGTTTCTTTTTTTAGAAATTTTATTCTAAAAATTATATCGTATTTTATGAAAGAAATCGAAAACACGATAGTTTTATTTTCATAGCCAAATTAGTATTATTCTTCTAACGTATCGAAATATTTATGTGGCTTATTTTTTACTATTTAACGATTCGGCTTTCTCCTTGTTAAAGAAAAACTGGAGACAAAGCAACTGAAAATGAAACCGACAGTTTGGGGGGGGGGAAGGTAATAAGTAGATCTATAGTCGGAAAACCTATATACAGTTCCTCATTATACTTTGCTAAAGGCAAACTTACCTTAAATCAATAAAATTCAATTAATAAAAATTTTTGAATGACAGCTGAAAGGAGACGGATTACCATCTTTGGTCGTATTCACCCGCCACTCATTCATCAACTAAAGATAGCCACTTTCCTAACTTTTGTTCTCTCAAAATCTGGAATTGATTTCCGTTAGAAAGACCTGCCTATTGTTGGAATACAATTTCAAGTCTGCTCCCTTACCAATAACTCTACACGAGGATCTGCCAGACAGCCTCAGGCTCGCTTTGTTAAATAGGCTTTTCAGTGACGAAGAACAGTTATATCACCAAAAAGCATTCTGTGTGAAAGTTCTTTCAGATTTTCTTTTCAATTTTTCCTTAAGATTTCTCTTAGACAGGTAGCCAGAAAACTGCAATCAGCAGCTTTTTTCACTTTTTCTGTATTCCTTTTGATAGACAATCGGGGAAAAAATGTGAATATAAGAATTTTTTGCTCATCGTAAATTTTCTTAAAATGATGTGCACAGAATTTTATCGAAATTTGTTCAGGAAGAAATCAATGGCCAACAATATAGAACTTTCCTAAGGTCCTCCTCTTTTGAATTTACTATTAGCGTTTAAAAAATTGTTTTAAAATTAATCACATTTATCTAGCATAGGAAAACATTTCTGAAAAGCAATACAGATTTAATATTGCTTTATTTAAACATGAGTATTTACGTATTTCTGAGAGTAATTATAAGTGTCAAAGTGAATAAAAAGTTATTTTTGAATGTCGGCATATCGATCCACCATAAAAGAATAAAATGCCGATAATTTTTTAAATATAACAAAGTTTATTTTTAGTTCTGAGTTTATTTTAGAGAAACCTGATACTATAAACATTTTCTCAAAGAATGAAATTTTTCTGCAAGTTTTATCAGCATTATGTACTTAACACATTAACATGAAAATGAATAAAAACTAAAAGTTAACAGTGGCTGATTCCTTTCTTTGAAAATAAACTGAAAAATATTGTTCTATGGAAAGGCACAATCCGTTCATTTTTTTCTTCGTAAATCTGTTTATTTTTCAAAATACACAAATATATATTAGCTTTGAAACACACATATTTCTTAAAAAATGGCTATTTTCGTAGCGTCTAGTAAGCAGACTTTAAGAAAGAGCAAAATGTTCTTGCTCGGTAGTTACACTCACGTTTGTGAAAATTGCAACACCATGAAGGACTTACGCGAGTGAGCTGAAATTTTCAGGAAATGCAAAGTAGCGCATGATATGCAAATGATTAGAATTGCAAATCCGTAGCGCATGCGTATGCTGAGCAGCGCCCTCTGAACGGCTGATGGATCCGAATAAATAGACGGCTGTAGCGAGGCGTGTATGGTTATCGGTGGTTATCTGCTAGTGGTAAACGTTAACTCAATCTGTACTTATGCCTCGTCGACGAAAGAGAGCGAGATTTGAACAACTTACAGAGTTTGAACGAGGGAGAATCATCGGCCTTCGTGAAGCTGGATTGTCGTATCGTGCAGTAGCCTCTCGTGTGCAGCGTAACAGCAGCACAGTGATGCGCGTTTGGAAGCAGTGGACGGACGAGTGTCGGACAACTCGGAAATCCGGGAGTGGACCCCGAAATGTGACGTCAGCTCGCGATGATAGACACCTGGTCCGCATGGCGCGGACGGACCGTACAGCTTCCTCTAGACAATTGGCAGCACTGTGGTCAATAGCTACAGGTGTTTCATTGTGTGCTTCATCAATTCGTAGACGTCTGCTGCAGTGTGGACTGCGCGCACGGACTCCTTTATACAGGATCCCCCTAACGCACGACCATCGCCGCCTGCGGCTACAATGGGCCAATCAGCATAGAGACTGGCGTGCTGATTGGCAGCATGTCGTGTTTTCTGACGAATCCCGCTTTAATTTGTGGTACCATGATGGCCGCATTCGTGTCAGACGCTATGCCGGTGAACGCCACCTTCCGGAGTGCATTATCGAACGCCACAGTGGACGAACACCCGGAGTTATGGTCTGGGGCGCCATAGCATATCATAGACGATCTCAATTGCTACGAATTGTGGGCAATCTGAACAGCAACCGGTATATCCGTGAAGTTCTACAGCCCGAAGCTGTTCCCTTCCTTCAAAGCTTGCCAGGCGCTGTATTTCAACAGGACAATGCCCGCCCTCATACTGCTCGGATTGTTAAATCCTTCTTTGCAGCGCAGCAGGTACAGCTTCTTCCTTGGCCTGCGTATTCCCCGGATATGTCGCCAATTGAACATGTGTGGGATGTCATTGGTCGGCGTCTTGCTCGTGATCCTCGTCCTGTTGCGTCTGCAGACGAACTTTGGGTACGCGTACAAACGATATGGAATGCTCTTCCTCAGTCAGACATTCAAACTTTGTTTGACTCCATGCCACGTCGTGTAGCAGCACTTATTGCGGCGCGTGGTGGCCACACAAAATACTGATTCTGATCTCTTGTTCTTGTTTGTTTGCTTTGAACATTTAATCATTTATTTGTACCACTACCACTCAACTGTGTATTAAATTGCATTCAATTATGACGATTCCTTCTTGGTGTTGCAATTTTCACAAACGTGAGTGTATAAAATCTTATAATCTTATTTATTAAGCGTCAGGAAATTCCTGCACTTTTCCATGCACAATCAGAAAGGGATAACAATTTTACTTTCTGGAAACCTATTATCAAACGCATTTATGTTCAAACACTGGGAAAATTTTAAAGCATTTTTCGATTTCATATACAATCATCGAAAAAGGAATTATTTCCGCGTTCTCTGATATATTTCAAATGGAGGTTTTAGGAGCGCAAAATATATTAATTTATCTGAGAGTTAAAAGCATTTTAGAGCACAGTAAAATTTTCTAAAGAAATTCATACGTAATACGCATAGTAAATTAAAATTGTTCATACTAAGTTGGGAGTTAAAAAAAAGCTGGTAAACTTCAATATATAACTGGAAGTTTTATAAGCAGATCCGCCCCCCCCCAAAAAAAATAGTTCTTTTTGCCAAATACAAATATTGTTTAAATGTAATGAAACATTTCACATATGTTGATAGATTGGATTTCGTGAAAGGAGCTTTCAAAACGGCTGAATTTCTGATAATATCAAACGGCAATCAAATTTTAATATATCAGATAAGGTAATACGTATATTAAGTCGTAATCGTAGCTATTAAATCCATTGGCCTATTTACGAGCTGTTTAAAGCGTATAGTTATTAAGTATACTATTCTTCATTTATCTTGATTTTAAAAGGAATGACATTACTGTATAAATTCATTTGATATACATATTTATCGTATTTTGCGGCAATACTTAGGAAAAGAGGTATACATTTATAAATAAAATGCTTAGTTTTATGCAAAAATATATTTCTTTCATCATTCCAGTCTTTTGAATAGTAACCCTAGCATAAAAGGCGTGAACCTTCCAACCCAAATTCTGGAACGTTCAGCGTTCTTGATGTCTGTAGGGTCCTAATTGTATAAAAATTAAATCAAAGTTCTCCTGACCCTACCTATTAGACTGACAATCGAGCTATCGCTCGGAGTAAAAATATTAAGACAAAGTCCTACAAATTTAAAATAACCTTTTTATTAACTCTCTACCTGAATACAAGGCACAACTTGTGCTTACAAGTAAACACCACTACATGCGGTCTATTAAAATAGTAAAAGTTTAAGTTCAAATGAAATTACCATAGTCATAGATTAGAAAGTAATTTACATAAGCTGGCTAAATATTTTAATAATGGGTTTTAATATCAGCTACGGAAATGTCTAAAGCAGGAATATTCACTGGTAAAGCTGCGCTATGTAATATAAATTACAAATTACAGAAGACACTGCCAAAAGCTCTATCTAAACATTCAACATACAGCAAAGATTTAAATCATTGGCTAGGTAACTTTACGTGTCTAATATAATCATTAATTTAATAAAAAATGCTATTTTTGCAGTATAATTACTAACTAGTCCACCAGCAACAACTCGTGATACCCTGATTGCAATTCTTAGTTTTCTGTATAGAACTTAAGATTTTCATGTTCAGTATTTGTCTGTGCTTATTTTTCAAATATAATTTACTTCCTTTAATTCAGAAAAAAATGAGAAGACAAAAGTATTTATGCTGTAACTTAAGTATTTTTTTTTGTTAAATTACGTTCAAAAAATCCACCTAAAGATTCAGGAATTTAATTTCGCAAATCTTTTATAAGTTATTACTTTGTATGGTATTTTTTTGCTAGACTTCTTTATCGAACGTCTTCCTGATCTAATCAGAAGCACGTTCAGTTAGCATCGGGTGGTCGAAAGTTCGAATCTCTCCAAGGGCACTGCTCCTTTTTCCTGTCTTCTTACCGGAGGGCACGCGTTCGAGTCCCGGAGAACACATGGATGTTTGTAAACGTATGTGTCTATGTGGCAAGGTGGGTCTAAAAATGCACTGTCAGCCGAAATTCTCTCTAGAGGTAAGGGGAGAGGGGTTGGTTGGTGACGGAGGACGAGAAGGGAAGAGGGTATCCTGGAACCGCACTCTGGAATGTTCTTCCTCGAAACTGCAATCATTCGGCATACGACGTACGTTTAGCTGTTAGAAAGGCCTGGCGAATACTTAATATGCCTACATGGACGTATAGGTGCCCGCCTTGCTTCAAACTGGATCAGATCTTCAAACTGTTGAAAATAACGCAATCAATTTACAGATTTACTAAATTTTATTGAATTCTTCGCATGTAAACTATTAAAATCTGTGCTTGTCTGTCTGTTTTGTTTGTTTGTAGCATCATCTCCTTCGGAACGGCATGGATTGAGTTTCGAGAGCGGTACCCCCCGGATTCCAAAAATTCTTCGGAAATCATTTCGACCATTTCATCCTCATACGACTTAATTGATAGAGATATTTATTAAAAAACTCTGAAAAAACTAATTTTCGCATTCATTTTTCCGAGTGGCAACAGTCTCTGGCTTCGAAAAGTTTTGCCACTATTCGCTTTCAAATCGTAGAATTTCTTAATAAGAAACAAGTAAGTTTAATAAATAAGTTTTACAAAATATGAAATGAAAATAGCATTGCGAAACTTTAAATATATTATTATTATATAAGGTCATATTCTGATGTTGAATAAAGCACGTAATTGGATGTGACGTCATTGTATATCGAAAAGGTTTCGTTAATGTCAGCATTTTAAATGCATAGCTACTGCTAGCAACTTTTTTATTTTAGCCTAAGCTAAATGGCATGGTATGTTACTGCCAAGTTAATTTTTTCATTGATGAGAAAAAGGTTTTATATTACATTAAATTTCTAACATGACGACATACAAAAGTGTATTAACCTGAAGTGTCAAAAGGTTTTATTTCCTGGTTTAATAACAAAAAAATTATTTACGAATTAGTTGTTTCTTAGAAAGAATCAACTGATTTCACTCATGCTGAAATTTTTTATGCATTTTCTTTACATGTTTACGTAGAACTTCTAAATTTTGCTTTGGCCACAGCAAGTAACTTTATGTACGAAGGGAAGAGGGCTTAAATTAATAGTTCATTTTATTAAATTTTGTAGTACACAGAACTTATACATATTGCTGTGACCGCACTTCGATCATCTGGTGAGCTTGCCCGCTAGTATATGTATATATTTTTTAAATTCCTGCAATTAAATTTGTTATATTATTTTTATATTTATTGTTATTATATTGTTATATTATTTTATTTGTTTGTAAATAAATTAAATTATTATTCTAATATAATGGACTCTAGAGATCAAGATTCGAAACATTCCAGGAATTCGAAAACATTTGAGGTTTCAATTCGAGAAGATTGCGAATTTGTTTCACGTCTCAAATTAAAGAATGTGGCAAACGTTCATGATTAAACGTATGGTGATTAAACTTTTCTGTTACAAATATAAATGACGGAATTTGAGCCTAAAATGATAATTTAAAAATCATTGAATTAGCAGTAGATATTATTGCTTGAAGTATGACTCTAACGTTTTACCCACATGGGTACATAATTTATAATTCGTAAAATCAAATACAAAGACACACTTTTTAATTAAATTTGGAATTTAAGTAAAACAAGCCAAATGTCTTACATTCTATTAAAATAATTAATGATAGTTCTTGAAGTTCATAATTTTAGCATTAAACATAATATGTGAATATTTTGTACATGAATACACGCGGGAATCGCGTCGCAACTATGCACCAGAAGGCGCTATCTACATCTACTGTAGGAACCCTCCAGGTAAACACATCTTCACTTGGTTGAGAAGTCCGAAATCAGAAGCGGTCTACCGGAAAGCTCGCGAAGGAGCTACATCAAGACTCTTACTGATCGCGTGTAGGCGATCAGACGTGGACTTATCTAAAGTGACTGTAGGTAGGTGGGCAGCTGTATCATTTACCTATGCCTACTGGATCAAATGTTGTCATTTCTCTTCTAAAACATACTAAATCAATCTGTACATATTCATCCAGTTTATCCTTTCCTCTGTGAACCAGGAAATAAAACCTGATACTTGGAACAGTGGGTGTGATCTCTGTTTAATGATAAGACATCTCATCCACATACGTCCGTATGTCGTTAAGGTGTACAGTTTATGTTGATTTACTCATTTTACTATATTTTACTCATTTTATCATTTATTTTATTATAAGTTGCATCCATACTTTCCTTATCCTCTTTGTCAACCCTCACCAAGATGCAAATGTGTAAGCGTATTTAAGGCGAACGTCTTGAAGTTTTTAGATATAGATCTTTCAGCAGTTCTGCCAATTTCATTTTCTCTCTCACAGTTCTGCTAAGTTAATATTCCGGCATTAGCCATTTTGCTAGCTTAAGTTATATAGAATATTAGACGTTATATAGCAGTTAGAAATTTGCGTCAGTTGCTTAGATAGGCCAGTAATATTCTAGCCTCTGGCTACGTATCTTCTTTAATTTGTTAAACGTTCGGTTCTCTAGTCCCGCAAATAGTGGAATACGCATTTCATTCATACGCACAAACTGTACATTTTGTTAAGTGCAAGATTTAAACAAAAAGTTATTTAATCCTTCTTAAAATTTCATAGTACTTTCACAGATGAAGAGAAAACTCACTTGTCATTCTAGGTAGGGTTAAAGAATTTCAGTTTAGATTTACACAAGATAATAACACCCTACAAAGTTGCGAATGTGTTTTAGAAAATACGTATAGAAATGTTAATTTATTCGCTATACGGTGAAACGTTTACAAAAAGAATGCTTTTAAATGTCTAGGCAAATTTTAGATACAGCAGTAATTTATTAAAACATTTTCTTTGATACGCTGGAAACCTTCAAGCGGGAGAAAGGTTTTCTGAAAAAGCAAACTGACAGTTGCTGAAGTTAAAAAAGTGGACTATACACGAACAGTAAACCTCAAGTACAGGGAGAGTTTCTTTTATTTGTTTTTCTATCCTCCTTAAAGTCTTAATGATGTTTTCTTCTTCATGCAAACGGCCTTTTCTGGTTTTCTTTGCCTCGGAGAAAAACCACTATAATCCCTTTTTGGAGAAAAATATTTCTTAGTTTTTCTTACAATCATGTGTCAAAGTAAAGCCCAGAAGAAAATCCAATTAAAAGAGTTTTATCTTTTTCTTTTCCCAGCATCACAGAAGGGACTTAAAAGAAAAGAAGAGAGCGATATAAGTTTGGAATCTGACAACTCCATTCGGAACCGAATCTCAGAGGTCACGTGATCCGATCCATAGCTGTCACTGGACGATTTTTTTTCCTTTTCTTCCTATTTGCCAGTAGCAGATACCTTTGTGAAGGGTTATTCGTCTTTGTCTTTGAACGGGATCGAATCTATATGGCAGGTTTAAAATCGAAAACAAGGAAAGATAATATTCTTTATTTTTACCTTGTTCCTTCACTCTTTTGAACTTGTGATAGTCATGTTAAATAACGAATGTTTTCATAAAAAACTTATAAAGGTAACACAAGTACTCAGTTTTTACTATTTAAGTATGTTCTGGTAAGCCGTATTTAAAGTTATCGCTGAATCAAATACAGTATTATAACTGCTTTTCTATCGTACACTATAGATCCCCCTTCTACCTTTAAAGGTATCAGAGTCTCTACAGATCAGCAAAATCACTTTGCTGAGTCATAAAATACTTAGCAAAGCAGTAAAAAGCAAAAACCAGCGATGCCCTTAGCAGAATTCGAACTCCGAACCTTCCGATTTCTAGTTAGACGAGTTTTCACTTACAGCGCAAAGACTTGCAGTGAAGAAGGTGAAGATTTTTTACATCCCTCAGCACTTAAAAGGCGATTTGGAAATATGATACCCGTCTAGGTAGGTGACGAATTATTATTCACCATATATTAATTCCCGCGCCCCTTTTAGAGTCATTAAGTACTTATTGAAACAGCAGACACGAAACAATTAACGATATCCTCGCGAAGATTCGAACTGCAGAGCTTCCGACTGTGATTCTGAAGTTGCACCACGCAGGCACTCGGTAGGAAATAAAAGGGTGGGTAAGGAAGAACAAAATAAACAAAATCTACTTTTACAAGAAGCACTTTATAGCTCCATTAATACAGTTAATATCGCAAAAACAAATTATAAACCTTAAGAGATGTGCGGTTATTCGTTATAAAACAACGCCAGAGGCCTTCGGAATGTTTAAAACCGCACTTTAATCAATTCTTGGATGGTGGGCATGATGCAGAAATCAAGTCGATAATTTGTATCATTTAAGGTAATTTTTTAGAATAATTAATAGAGCTTTCTGGCGCATTTAAAATATAGAATGTTAAACAGACAAATTGTTTCTTCCGAAGATAAATTATTTATTTAGATACGTCAGAATGTCAGAGCGATATCTGCCTAAGAGAAAAAGACTCCTTTGCAGAGGATTTACTAAGAGACTTCTTTGTATTTACATTACGCGTAACGGACGTCACGAAAAGATTTAAATGCTTTCATCTTATCACTTTAAGTTAAACGCAAAGTTAATTTTTTTTATTTTTCCCTTGTATTTTAATTTTATTCTACAGTAAAATTTTGATTTTATGAGTTGAGAACAACACACACACACACATATATATATATGGTGCGTGAAAATTTATTCTCCATTGAAAATTGTTTGTAATAAACTTTTCTTTGGGATGTTTCAACTTAAATTTAAAGTTTAAAAACTGCAAAATTCAAGGGGCTATTATTTTCGAAATGAGATTTTCCATATCACTATAAACGGCATATTAATTTTCAAATTGTTGCGACCGAATGTTATCGCTCAGTATTGTTTTTAAAGATATTAAATAATGAAGAATCTGCATGTATGTATGTACGTTCCTCATATTGTGAAACAACGACGGTAACTAAAGTCATCAAATTTTGAATAACGTAGTCTTCCAATAGTACATAAGAACCTGAAAGCCTGAATTTTGAATTTCGAATTTGTTTTATCATTTATTTCATATTTTGTAAAATTTTATAAATTTTTGATTAACAAACTCCACCACTTAAAAGCCAGCCATGGCAAAACTGCTCGAAATAAATTCATTTTATCCCCAGCGCACGAGACTGTTGCCATTCGGAAAAATATATCTTTCATAAATATATCATAAATATATCCTTCTTCAGTTTTAATTAACAAACCGGATATATGTTGCCGCGGACGGAAAGAAAATACTTTTATCTTCCACGCTCCAGGGTGCTGCCATTTACTAAAGCTTAAGATTCTTTCTAATTTAATCTGGACGGTTACTGAGTCATAAACTAAGCGATTTAAAAGAAATGCACACAGTTCGTAAGAATATTTTTTTCTACGTCTTCTATTATTGATTTAAAAAACCATGTACTAAAATCATGAGATGTCTAATTAGAAACATTTATTTTTTTTTAAAATTACACTAGTCGGACTCACTATAATCTTATATACTTTTTCGTTTTTATGGTAACTATTTTAGGCGGTTGGCCGCCTTATCGGCTAGTTTTTAAAGAAATAATATGGTGAATGTAAAAATATCTCTTACAACTTTTAAACACTCCAACGGGAATTTAAATAGATATCTGGCTTTTAGAATAAAAGATATCTAGCTTTTAGATATTTTGTAATTTTGCTATTGAAATTAATTTTATGTGGCATTAAGTGTTAAGAACGGGATATTTAATAAATAAAGTTAACACATGAAAAGTTAATAATAAAAAACAAAACAAATTATTAGAATCTAACTGAGAAAACTTATAAGGTATATCTCCCACATTCTTAACGTGCCTTCGTGGTGTAGTGGTCAGCACACTGAGCTGGTATTTCAGAGGTCCTTGGTTCGATTCCCGGCGAAAGCAATGCATATTTTTCATGGTTCCTGCTTCCAAAAATGCCTAATGTATCTACACTGGCGCCCGAACTAAAAAGGTTGTGGATGATGACTCTCCACACCCAGGATTTGGTGACTAGGTCCCCTAAAACCCTAGTCGCCCTTTAAAAAGGGGAGTATATAAGGTATTTCTCCCTTTTTCTTCGCATGCCTTCGTGGTGTAATAGTCAGCACACTAAGCCGGTATTTCAGAGGTCCGTGGTTCGATTCCCGGAGAAGGCGTTGCTAATTTTTCATGTCTCTTGCTACGAAATAACCTAATGTCTCTACAAACTGAACACTGATATGATACACTGAAAAATATACGCCAACGGTTAACAATTGAGTCTTATGTACTAAACATATCCTGCTTTAAAAAGGTTTGCGATTTTGGTATTAGACTATATGTGGCGTAAGTGCGAAGAAAACTATAAGCTATATATAAACTATAATAATAAAGCTAAGATTTTAAAAAAAGTGAGTTAGCAAGAATAAATGCAAGGGCAGGCTGGTAGACTACGAGTTCAGCAAAAACGTAAAAAACCGTAGCAAACACTTTTGGGCAACTGTTAAAGTCTGAAACCTTTCAGCCTTGTGTTTGGCGCAGTATAATCATTTCTGGTTTTGCGCCAAAATTTCACCCACCACCACCTGAAACCTTTCAGATTTTTTTCTGTTATTATTAATTTTTTAATGTGCAAGCAAGAGCAACTTAAATCTGCCGAATGCATATTCAGAACAAATTTAAAAGCAGGTATATTGTAACTTGAACTGTTCTAAGCCAAAAGTTGCTGTAATAGGAATATCTTTTTAATGGATACAATTATTACATCACGATTATAAATATTTTATTTGGTTCGCTATTTATTTTTTGAAAGTATTCGATTACTACTAGCCTTGGGGCAAATGTCTTTAGAAAGGGTTTTATAAAGAAAACTAGTTTGTATTTGTTGTTCACAGGAATGATTCATTTGAGCCAAGGAGATTAGAATATTTTATCCTCCTTGATTTGTGCAAAGTTCTTAAGACTTCATACTTGCCCACCCATGCAGTGCTCAAAACCTAAGCCATGACGAACAGTACGTTGAAATGTTTCTTCAGCTCAGCTATTACCATTATAAAGGGTCATTTACACTAGGGTTTAATTTGAGCCACGGAGTATAAAGAGTTAACGGATTCGGTTCCACTTATCGACTTGCTTTGCTATATCTGAATTTCAGATTTTTCAACTGAAACTTTTTCAAACTTTTTTTTTGACACCGTGAAGCTTTGTCTGCTGTACCATATGTCTCCTTTAGTTCAGATAAACTTTAGTGTGAACGGACCTTTAAGGACGGGAAAGTGATAAAAAATTCTCCCAGCAAATCTATCATTGATCTTCGGGAGGAGAATTATAATCTATTGCAAATGTGAAGCTGATTTCTTAAACTTGTGTATTACTGATACAATATTTCAAAAGAACGCGGAAGAAGCATAATTAAGAAATACTGACACATGTTTTCCTGCCATGATTTTACTCAATCAGATTGCTTACAAACTGAAGTGGAACCAACATTCAAATAAAATATTTGAAATATAATCTGAAGGCTCTGTCTGAAAGCCTCAGGAGAACACTTAAAGATAGATAAAAAATTTTCACATTTCTTCAGATATGCTGGGATTGCCTGAAAGAATAAAGAATTAAATGTTCTCCACTATTGTTTCAGTTGAAATTGAACTGATAAGCGGTACATTTATTTTATCCCATATACGGGGTGTTCAGAAATATCCGGGGAAAATGTAAAGGCAGGTAAAGGGGACCGAAAAAATATTTTATAATGGAAAATGCTTGCAGAAATTACAAGCTGAGGTGGTACAGGCGCTGTTGAGCGTTAGATAAAAGCATTTCTTATGATATAATTCTTCATTATATAAGGTATTTCCCCCACTTTATTCGCATGCCTTCGTGGTTTAGTGGTCAGCACGCTCGAGGCGTATTTAAGATGTCCATGGTTCAAGTGTCAGCAAGGGCAGTGCTCATTTTTAAATATCTCCCGCTTCATCAAAAGTCCTAGGTAGGTTCGAATTTCAAGCGGTATGCATCGCTGCACGAATTCGGAGCAAGTCGACATGCAGTTTATCTCTGGGGTTTCAGACAGAAAAGAGCTCATGCTTAGAGAAGATATTCCAGTATCATTCTTTATTACCTCCTTCCAATAGTTACTCCAATTCAGCAGCAGACCTGTGGATAAAATGCAAATCGAAGAATTCCTCATTCTTTTAATGATAAATACATATGTCCTAAATTCGCGAGTAGAATTACGATTTACGACATAGCAACGTTTTTACTTACTGTTTAATAACACCTTGTAATACCTACACAAGCCATTTCTGCTTACATTATCTACAACAAAATCTATTTATTTCGATTCTTCACTTTGTGTTTATATCTTTGACAGATATTTTTCAATCGCCATCTGTAGATTGTATCTGAAAAATTAATATTATTACGAATTTCCGTATATAATATTTAAATAATTTTAGTGAAGCATTATTTAAAATTGTAATATTTCTTGTATAACGTAACATGAAATGCTTGAATTGGCGAGATATGGCCAAGCCGGCGACGGTTTTGATGACTTTTATCGCCAAATTTGGCAATTTGTCGCCAACTCGTCAAAAGTCTCTAAATTTGAAGACCATTTGGCGAGATTTTGGTCTGGTCCATACATAATTGTAATTGGTATTGTGATTGAATAAATGTAATTAATCACTATAGGTAACTAACTTCACCCGGCCCTCATATGCCTTCCAGTAATTTCGAAAAGTGGATGGTATTAGAGATTTCTCGGTGACAGTGGAAAAACTATATAGAAAACGGAGGAGGAAAACGGAGAGAACGGAGTATAGAGTTATGTACATTCTTACTAATTTGAAGTGTAACTACTGATTATAGTCTGTGATACTGAGAGGAGCTATACGTGTACTTTTTGAAAAGTTCCAGAACTGGGAAGTGTTTTCTTTGGCTAAATAAATTTGGTCAAGCTATCACATTTTCTGTGTGCATTCAATTCATTACGAATCAGTAAGCACGCAATAATTTTGGATGTCAGTAGTAGAATTGAATGCAAGTGACAAGAGCGATGAAGGGCAACTAAGACAGCTTGTAACAGCGTTTGCCGCATTCTAACAAAAGATAAAAAAGATCATTAACTCCGCTCTAGCAACACATGGAAAAAGTTCAAGAAAAGATAGAAGCGGGACAAGAATAGATGAAAGCGGCACAGAAAAGGTGAAAGGAGCCGTCAAATCAATTCAAGAAAAATTAAAACAGGTCAAGTGGAAACAAAAAGGGAATTTACTGCCGTAATAGAAAACAAATTTGAGGCTATGAAAGGCAGAATAGACACAACAGAAGATAAAGTTGGAGAAACTCAAAAGAGAGTTTTTGCTGTCGAACAACAACTCGAAGAAAAAGTTGCTGCTATCCAACAAAATTTGAAGAAAGAGTTTCTACTTTCGAGAAACAACTGATAACAAATTTTTTCTGCTGTCGCCAAGCAAGTTGAAAGTATAAAAAAAACCATAACGACAGCTAGTCACAATTGTAACGCCTTTAAATTTGAGCCATGTCATCCCGACTCTCTCTAAAGTTAACCACATATGATCGAAAGATCTCCTGGCAAGTGTACAAGACGCAGTTCTTTATAATGGCAAACGCAGATGGAGGGGATTCCAAAGCCATCTCGCAGCTTCTCTGAAAGCAAATACACGGAATATCCTTCAAACTCTTCCCGGAAACCAGAGCCTAGACTTCGAAACTGTATACAGCGCGTTGGGGCTGCACTTTAGGAAGAAGTGTTTTAATAATCAGTACTTGCACCCCGGTTGCCTAGAATTTTTTAAATTATTAAATTAGTTAAATTTGGGACAGTTTTTATCCATTTAATATAGTATCTGTGGGGCGTAAAGGGAGCATTGTGGTGTTCGTCTGTTGTATCATGGCATATCTCCAATACAGTCTTAACAGTAAACATTATTTGGCTAATTCGCTCGGTGCTTTACCTTTAAATCATATCAAACCAAATAATTCCTGTAGTTTTCATCAATCTCATTAAGCAATCTTCCATGAATTTTAACTGATTTTTTCTAGTGATCTTGAAGAACAATAGAGTACGAGACCATGAGACATTTATCCGTGCTTTACTCAAAGAAGAATGGGTGGAATGAATATCGGCTAGGCAAATGATATAATAGGGTATATTTTAATTACATTAATTATTTCTGGGTGTAAAATAAGCGGAATGTATAATTTAAAAACATGCAAAATTGTGTCGTTTAATTTCCTTTCAACAAATACGAATTTGTACTACTAGAAAAGATTTACGTAAGAACGACTGAAAGTAGGATTTGCATATTTGGTGCAAATATGTTCTATACGTCTAAGATGATATTCTTATTAAAGTATGAAACTTACACAGACAAAGACTCATAAACAGAGATATGAACGAAAGTTAAGAAAATTTGAAATTAAGATGATATATATTATACAATACGATATGTATTATTTCTTGATTATGTTTATATATACAAACACTTATGCACACACACATTTATAAAAGTCCTCTATTTGACTGTTATACATCTTTAAATATTTACCTGTTATACACCTTTAAATATTTCCTGACGAAAAGAATATAATTTGGTATAATTTTTTTTAATTATTATTTTAGCATAACTTTGGATTTTTAAAATGAGGGGAATTATATCATCTATTAGATATGAAATCTTTAATCATACTAATGATACGAGTTTCTTAATTACTGAAGTGTATCGCGATTTTTAGTACAATTATTATTTGATCAAAGCAGTTAAAAGGGTGATTGATGAACGCATCTTTTGCGGCCAACAATTAGCATCGAAGACGATGGTTCCTTACCTCAAGAATAATGTCACCGTATAAGACGGATCATTTTGCATTCGATCACAAAACAAATGACACCGGCTCATTGTTTTGACATTAAGTAATTGTTTCAACATTGATCGAAAGCGGGAAGAATAGGCTTTCAGATCTTATTCAATTTAATCTCTTACGAAGAATTAATTTAAGAGATTCCTTTCTTGTAAATAAAACGTAGTTCTTGTTTTGTATTTTTGAGAGTTTGCAGAATTTGTTTCTGAAACATAAATTACATAGTCTGAGCATTTGTAAAATTTTAAATGCTCATCAAATTACACCTAAAAACTTTCTGCATAAATTTCGACTATTTTGCGAATCAATATATGTTTTTATCTATTTATTTTAATAAGTAACTCAGTTCTAGACTTCTATTTTTTTGCATCCAGCCATCTTTTTTTCTGTATTTATCAATATATCCGTACAGGAAATTGTAGAAATTATCTACGTTCCATTTTCATTAGTACTTATTTGCAGCATCTTTGAAACATTTATTTATTTGTTGTGTATATAAATATACGATCTACTATAAAAAGGACAGTCTACTACGTAAAGACAAGTTTATTTCACATAGAGGAATTCTGTCAAAATTTAAATGATAAAATGCAATGCATATTTTTGCAAAAAATCAGATAAATATTTGCAATAAATAGATTACAATTGATTATTTATATTCTATGTTAACGTCTTGATTTATTATACTGATTAGATAAACTCCTCGAATTTTATAAAAAATATGATAATTACATTGTTTTTTTAATTCATTTTCTACAAACTATTAAGCGTTACGAAATAAAAAATGCGAAAGAAATCAGCATTGCTGTGTGTGATAATCGCCATATGTATCTCTCATTTGCTAGGCTAGGAGACTGTGATAATTCTTTACATTCTCACACACTCAGACGACGACAAGGGAAGACATGGTGTTTAGCCTACGAAATCTATGTAATGACAAATTATGGTCCTCTATATTATACTTCGGTGTCTTCTGCTGAGGTGTATGAAATTTTCAAAGCAAGAAACACGCAGACGCATTTGAAGCATTTCCAAGATTCAAATTACGGATCTTCCTTTACGAGAACCCCCTCAGAGAATATGATAATGCTTCAAAAATGAAATATCCATTTAAATTTTTGATCTTCAATAAAATCACAGATTACCAAATAAATTTTCAGTAAATATTCAACCACTAATTAAAACACCATTCCGAAAATTATATGTTAATGACACTGTAGCAATAAGAATCAGCGGACGTTGCGTAAATTTGTAACTTTAGTTTTAGAGGTTTAAATAAATTTTCTTCTTTAGCTGCAATTTGTATCTCTTTAAAACAAATGAAAATAAATAGGAAATAATGTCTTAAAAAACTAAAGCTGGACAAGCATACACCTCTTTATATGTTTTGAAAGTTCGTATCAGTCTAAAAATTAAACATGTAAAATGATTTCCTTTTAAAATAAAAGGTAGTCAAACATCATATCGTCTTTGAGCTTGAAAATGACACTAATTTCATATGCGAAAGTTGAATGTAAAACGTAATGATTTAAACCCAAATGCAGCTAACTCTAAATTAAAGAGAAGACGTAAGGTAAGTGATATGGAAAAAAAACCCAAGAAATCAAGGTTAGTTGTCAATCTATTTAAAGCAAAACTTTAAATAAGTTTGTAATGCGTTTCAATAATTGCAAGATATTTTGCTATAAAATACTGTAATTTTTAAGGTAAAATTTTGTATTAAGTAAAATTTACAATAAACAAATATAGAGTTGTAATTTTAAAAACTGTTCCCAAGACGAAATAGAAAGTTTTCCCGAAATTTACAAAACAATTTTAAGAAATGTTATCTATTTATTTCCGGCAAAATCAAATTTCTTGAAAAGAAAACTTTTGTAAATATTGTTAGTTGAAATCCATATAGAATCTAAAGCTACGTAAACAAATATTGATAAAATATAAGTAATGAACTCATTAGCAATACATATGTGTATATATATATATATATCGGTTACATATAAAACTATCAAAACATCATCAATTAGAAAATAACCGGTTCATTTAGATTCAAAAATTGATGTTACAAAGATTATTTGACCCATTATCAATTAATATTATTGATAAACTTACGGATTTATTGAGAGTTATGTCAAATGACAGGACATAACCATTCCTCAGTGAAGTTTGATTTCAAATGAATTTTTACAGTTATCTATTACTTACTAAATGACAATATTTTGAAATAAATCAATGCATTTAATTATGAAGTATAAATTTAATTGCATAGCAATAATTTATATTTTACTTTCGCTACTTTTTCAATCAGAAAAGTTGAAACAAAAAATGTTTTAAATTACCTTGTATTAAAAAAGGCAAAGCTAAAAGTGTGCGTGTAGTATGGATGCATTCCGCTGATCAATGTATAAGGTATTTCTCCCTGTTTCTTAGCATGCCTTCGTGGTGTACGGTCAACACTCTCGGCGCGTATTCGAGAGGCCCGTAGTTTGGGGTCCCGGGAGAACATTGCTATTTTTCATGACTCCTGTTTCGAAATAAACTAATGTCTCTACAGTAGCGCCCTAACTAAACGGGTGGTGGTTGATGATTCTCTACCATCAGGATTCGGGGATTGGGTCCCTTATACCCCTGCTTTCGAAAAAATGCTAATGACTCTACAGTGGCGCGCGAACTAGTAAAGGTTGGGGATGATGATTCTCGACCATCAGGATTTGACGATTGGTTCCGTAATCCCCGGTCGCCCTTGGGAGCATATAAGGTATTTCTTTCGTCATCTTAGCATGCCTTCGTGGTGTAGTCAGCACACTCGACGGGCTTTCTAGAGGTTAGAGTCCTGGCCAGAGCGTTGCTCACTTTTCATCTCTCCTTTCAAAAACTACCTAATGTCTCTTACAAGTGTTTATCAATGTTTAAAAACGTTTATTAGTGTTTAACAGTGCTTAAGAATGTTTTTACCCCAAATACTGTGTACAGCGAAGTTTGATCAATTTCATGTTCATTAACGTTACTGCTCATTGTTGTGCAAAATTTAAGTTACGTTTTAAAATAAAACAATAAAATAATTTATCCATTTTTGTTTAATCTTTACTTAAGATAAATTTATTTATCATTTAATTCTGATGAATCTTATCGCCGAGTCTCAGTCTTATCGGCAAGTTGCTTAATTAAGTCTCAAAATGAATATACAACTTTAACTTTGGATTTAGTTATTCATAGCATAGGGAGTTTAAGCATTCTCTTACTCGATTCATTAGAGAATTGAGGTTTTACTAGCATTTATGAAATGGTAAAATTTAAATTCAGGCTCTTCTATTAGATTTACAACCAGTGCAATCTGAAAATTATTGTTCTAGGTTTCTATCAAAAATAAAACGTAAGATTTTCATGTAAAGTTATTAATTTTATGCAGATTTCTACGGAAGAAAATGAGAGAAAATTACATGAACTATCTTAGATAAGTTAAATAAGAAATTAAGATTCTTAGATAAGAAAATGTCCCTTTTCTGAACCTTATTGATGTCGAAATCCAAGCAACATTCAAAGACAAAAGCAGTGACATTACTGCTACAGTTTTTGTGGTTGCGAAAATTCCTAATTAAAACAACTCCTTCTGCAAGTTTTTTAATGCGGGATATCGCCAAGTTTGATGCTGTGGTAATGAGTCTAACGATGTTAATTTTCTCATTATTACTTTTTTATCTATTAATTACAATCTTACATCCCGACAAAATGCTAAATTAAACGATGTAACTGCAGCACACGAAATTAAAAAGAAAGTAAATAAATAAAACACGCCATAAAATGGTAATCGAACAAGAATTTTCTTTAGATTATTCAAACAAAAAGAAAAAAAAAGAATCTCGGTTAATTACACTAGGAATTTTTCTGGGAAAGTAGCTTTTTTTCTTCTTTTAAGGAAAGGAATTCGGAGGAGAGAACTGGCAACAGCAAGTGGTGTTGGAACTCCGTAAATATTTCACTAAATTTCCAAGTCAAAAGATGAATTATGGTTGAGCGAAATAATCTTGACGCTCCTCTAGAAGGCCAAATTAAAATTGGAGACTGCTGCAATTATTCAAACTTAAAAACGCGGAGACGAACGCAAAGCTCATTAATATTAATCATTCCGTAACTCGAAGTCAACTAATTTAAAAGAGAAGCTTGGCTACAGAGTACAACATGCTTTCACAGAAACCTTTCCGGTGCTTGCAAATGAATTTCCATCAGAAGCTGGTCAGAAAATAATTCAAACTTTATTTTATTATGTTGTTAATTAATACGCAAAATTTCCGTGAAACAGTAACATTTTTAAATGTTTCTGAAATGACATTTATTTTCCAGTTTCTGGAATAAATCCGCAGTCCATGTTTTCTTTTGATAAAATATAAATGAATATTATCACATTAGCAGAATACATGATACTTTACATGCATACCAAACCTGCATTATACTACAATAATCATACACCAAGGATTGATTGAAATGACGCTTTGAAATCATTCACTCTTTTTATAATAAGAAGTGAACTAATGAATTTAATAAGGAAATTTAAGGCCTATTAGAGTTTTATCTTGCATGTATATTTCGAAAGATTTGGTACCATAGTATTTATAGCATTAGGTTCTCTAAACGTTTTCTTCAATCACATGCCTCTTACGAAAAACAAGGAGGGGCTTAAAGTCGAAATTCTTATTTTGGGTATATAACGATGCTATCAATTAACATCAACTCAGTTTTTATTCTCAGCACATTGAACGATTATTCACTTTTAAAAAAGCTTTTAGAGACGATGAGTGATTAAAAAGATTTTCATAACTCTGTCAGGTATGTTAACATATATATATTTAGCAGAAAATAAATAAAAAGTCTGAAGATGTATTAATTTTTTCCGAAAAATATAATGCTAACATATATGTATAATAGGGCTACCATTTATGCCATTTTATCTTTACCTTTTCCTGTGATTGGTCAGTTCGCTTCACGTTACACTCCTTATATTTTTCGGAAAAATATAAGGAATTAAAATGACATTAATGATAATGCATATAATGCTAACATATATTCATAACAGGGCTACCATTTATGTCATTTTATCCTTACCTTTTCCTGTGATTGGTCAGATCGCTTCGCGTTACAGTCCTTGTATCAAAATAAATACCTAATTTTACTTCATATCTTAAAATGTTAAAAATTCCAAAGAAGAAACTCCTTTTTTAAGCTACCTAAATCATATGACATTAATTTTTCATCAGTTAGAAAACGAAAAATGAAAGATATCCTATTTATTTTCTCCACATAAATTGCGGAATAAAAACACGTATCACTTTTTTCATTTCTACTGTGAAAATATATATACATATGTGTATATTTCCGAAAATAAATACACTCATGTCCATAAATTAAGGATAATTCAGAGTCACGCGGAAACAGAACTCTAAAATAAATGTATCACCTGTAAAATCACTACGCACATCTTCCAGAATCATATGCAAATTTCAGGAAGTAACCAGATGACACCGATGGTACTTCACAATGACGAGAGTGTAAGAGAGTGTATATAAGGAATACAGACAAAGAAGTAAAATTGTTCGCAGGCGCTTTATAAGCATTTCAGTGAAATAACCGAATAATTATGACACAAAGGACGCATTTGGATGACTTTTTACGTGGTAGAATTACCGGCCGTCTGGAATGTGGGCGTACCCAACTGGAAGTATCAGACGAACTTGGAATTGCCCAGAGTTTCATCTAAAGGCTTTGGCAACGATTCCAAGATGATGGTAATGTGAGTAGACGTTACAACACAGGTCGCCCCAGAGTTACAACGCCGAATGAGGACAGGTATTTGGCAGTTACTTCCAAAAGAAACAGGCGGAGCACAGCCTCAGACCTGTATCGTCAGCTCTCTTCAGCCACTGGTACGACAATTTCAAAGCAAACCGTGTACAGACGCTTAAAGCAGATTGGTCTATATACTCGTAGACCTGTCAGATGCGTTCCACTTACTGCAACTCACTGTCGCCTGCGGTTAGGTTGGATCAGAGAGCATGCATTGTGGACACCGCAACAGTGGGCTTGTGTGATGTTTTCCGACGAGTCCAGGTTTAGCTTGCAGTCTGATTTTCGCCGGACTTTCATATGGAGAGCTCCAGGTACCCGTTACCACCAAGAAAACATCATTGAACGACACCGTTACGGTGGTGCAGGAGTGCTCGTTTGGGGTGGAATTATTCTGGGTTCCAGAACTGACCTGCATGTTCAAATTGGAACCATGACAAGCCAAACCTATCGGGACGTCATTCTGGAACAATATGTATGTTTGTTTTGGGGCGCCATGGGCGCACAGTTTGTGTTTATAGATGACAACGCCCGTCCTCAACGTGCAAACATCGTAAGGGAATGCCTTCAATCGGAGGATATCACCCGTATGGACTGGCCAGAATTCCCCCCCCCGACTTGAATCCAGTAGAGCACGTGTGGGACATGCTTGGCCGACGAGTTGCAGCTCGTCAACCTCCTCCTACATGTCTACAAGAACTTCGGAGAGCATTGCTTTTTGAGTGGTGTAATATGCCCCAAGATCAGATCGATAATTTGATACTGAGCATGCCTGGGCGTTGTACGGACTGTATTGCATCGTCTGGGAGACATACAATGTATTAACAACCATACCAACCATGTCATTTTGGTTGTCTGTAAATAGGTGATTTTTGTAATTTGCTCCAGGGAGAAAAAATCGCTAATTTTTTTAATAATATCAAACATATAGCATCTTTTTTTGCTCTTTACATTTTGCTTAATAAATAAGCTTTATAAATAAGTCAAATTTGTTTTGCTTCTAACTCTTCCTTTGCCTGATTTTGCATTATCCTTAATTTATGGACATGAGTGTAATTTTATTTATCAATTCTGGACAATCTAATATTTTAACCTTTCTGTCTCTTTCTAGTCAAATTCTCTTGATATATTCAAACTAAATTTTCTAAATTTTAAAATATTTTTCTTATGCGATATAAAGTGGTAATCCTTCTTTCTTTTTCCTGTTTATTTAATTCAGTTCGACGAAATATACCAGAGCTGTCTGCTTAAAGAAATTAATGCCTTCGCGAAGGATTTGTAACAACAGTTAGGTCATTTTATTTACGTCAAACGGTGGAAAATCACGAAAACACTCATTGAACTAGCCCAATTACCAAGATTCGAACCCAGGTTAATCACTCTACTAACAGTTGTCTCACAAATCTTTATTTCAAGCCTTAATTTACATTTTCTGTTTTTTGAAGTTTCAAATTTGAGGCAGATAAAATACTGAAAAATGTTTTAATTGGTTTGCTTCAGGATGTTATTATTATCAGAGAACTTCAATGATTTATCATTTCGTGTTTATATAGCTCTGTTACATTTATATAAATGTTAAATACTATTATCGAGAAAAAATTTGCATGAAATATGAAAAATTAATTTTCCTTTCGAACTTTAAACAAGATATTAATTTTAAATCGTTAATTATTAAATAAATGTTCGACTGGCTAATTGACTAAACAAAATAAGCGAAGGCATCTTTATAAGGAAATGATCTTCGTGGGTTATTTTTTCATGGAAATCAACTGATATTCCCATTACAAATGGGGGGGAAGAAAAGCACTCATTCAAGCCACACTTTTGCCGGGATTTCAAATGAATCCAGCTACCGGTAGTCAATAGGTTTATTCACTTGGCCATTGGTCATCAAATAAGTCATTGATAAAAATTATTTTCTAAAAGCGTTAGTTATTACCAAATGTTACCAACTTCTCGGGAATTTAATTTCTATTTTAATAAAAATGTCAATAAAGAAAAACTTTATTTTAGCTTGTACTATAATTACTTTATTAAAACTAAATGATATAGTATTGTCGATATCAGGATTATTTATTTCGATATTATTGGCTATGGTGAATGATGGTGTTTTTCTAGTCTTAAAGCTAATTACAGTAGAATTATCGATAGTAGGAACGATTTGTTTGGTGGGGTTTTACTTATTTAATTCAGTGTTCAAAACCTTGTACCCCACAAAACACTAGTAAGCGAATAATCGTTTAAGTGTGTGAACAAACAAGTGAGACTTAAGAAGGGTTAACTACCCTTTATTTCTCAGAATAAATACAATCAACTCTTAACTCGGAGTATACACAAAGCCTCCACTTGGACTTGAAATAAATAATTATGAAATTAAACTAACAAGCTTAACTAAAGCTAACTGAAGGACATAGCCAAAGCTGTCAGGGTTCTAAGTAGTTGGCCCCTAAATATTAATCAAATCGGCGAAGCCAAACAAGGGCCTAAAGTTTGGCCGAGGGTGGTAATATCTTAGAGAGATGTAGCCAGAAGGCAAACGCGAGCTAGTCAGGAAATCAGACTCTTTCTGTCGAAATCGGTGAAACATCGACTTAACTACTACTCTTTATTCATTTGCTTTCATTGCGTTTCTGAAATTACATTCTGGTGGGAAATTGTAAGCTGAAACTAGAATAGATAGAAAAGATGCATAACTTAAAATAACTGTTAATAAAATTAGGATAAACCTTACAGTTCTATTTTCTACAAAAAAAATATCAAAAATATAACACATTCAAATTATCATAGGTAATGTTAATAAAGTTTTGTTACCTTAAACGTAATGTTTTAAACGGTATTTTTGATAAACTTCCAAGCTGAAAGCTAACAATCAAAATTTTTAATGAATTTCTTACGTTTCATAACTAATTTGGTGTCCCATCTAGTTGTTCACCTGAGGCGAATGCCCCCCCCTTGCCCTGGTTGTGTTAAAATATATTCAAAGCTACAACATACAAAAATCATTTCTTTATAGGCATAATTTAGTCATCACAGAAAACTATAGCTGTAAAAAAATGTAATTTTTTATTTGTTAATTAAGCATTTTATGAGCCATCCGTTCTTTCACAAGGTTTTGAATATTGCTGCTATTTTTAAACGATGCGCTATTTTTCATTATACGTAATCTCATGTTACTTTATAACTATGAATAATCCATTAAATTTGAAATTAAAATCAATTTTGAAAATCTCTTTATATTCCAGAATACATTTGCAATATTCCAGAGTACATTTGCAAGACTGTTTACAATATTTTTTTCACCAAATTTGTTACTCAGTAAATATATTTGAGACTAAATAATTATTTAATTTGTGCAGAATGTTTTGAAAATATGATGGTGTTTAGGCGTATAATACTTTACACTGAAAAACATTGAGTGTGAGGTAAAATTTTCCTTACACCAGTAAATCACCCATAGCAAAGGCAACTATAAAAATAAGCCTGAAGTATTTTTCATTCTATTAAACGGTTATTACTCCATCTATTAAACGGCTTTGAAAGTTGTACAATCAGCCAGATTCACTGATTAGTGTGTTCAGTTGTTTATTATAAATGCTTTACAGCTAAGTTAGCCGCTAGCACAATGATTGTGCTCAAAATTGGGCACAATTATTGTGTCATTAGCACAATGATTGTGCATGGGTTAAAGCCTTGTGGTTGATTATCAAAATTCTAATCATGGCACCTTACATTTTTACCATAATACCAACTCATCTTTCAAAAAATGGAATAAGTGGACATAAATGTGTCACGCGATAACACGTAACAAGTGTTTAGCTGAACGCTATACAGACACTGGCCACTTTAGTAGATGTTCCTCTATTAGAGTAACACATAATGGCAACGTCAGATAAAGGGTCATTTCCCCAGGTTTCTGAATGAAGGAGCTACTGTCTCATCTTTCATGAGAAAGTAGGAATACTTTTCAAAAGTATGTATATGTCGAAGTTAAAGATACATATGCCTGGCGTGTGGCATTATATTTGAACAACGTCTTTCAAAAGGAACTGAAAGAAAATCGTTGGTGAATGTATGTCACAGAGGTGATTTCTTTAGAATATAGTAGGAAGTTTGTCAATGAAAGTTTTCTTCTTATGCTCTAGAGACGGATGCCTGAAGGAAAATGTGAATAATAAATTTCTACGTATAAGAAATTCATGCTTTCATTCGCTTTCCTGGTAACTTAGATAAACATGAACTATATAACTAGCCTAATTTTATTTTTGAATTATGAAGGGTTGCGTTTAACCAATTGTTTAAATTGTAATAGATTATATACTAAAATATAATATCATAGTACTCCGAATACGAAAGTTATTTCAAATAAGAAAAAAAAACTTAAATGCTTACATATAATTTCCAAATGAATTGCCGAAGAGTTGTTGAATATTTTAGAAAAATGCAGTGCTTCAAATAAACTGCGGAATATTCTGCGTTTCTAAATGAATTTCTGAATAATCTGGTGAGCTGCGAACAGTTTAAGAGATAAGTGGTAAATAAAAATAAAGCCCTTAATAAAAATAACTCGAATTAATTATATGCAAACTTCATTTTACTTAGTTTAAAAAGAACAAACTGTTTGGATGAATGGAGTTTCAGATACTTTCAATTCGTATGATTGAGTTTAGTTGCAAATAAAATATTTACAGTACTATATAGTAATGTATAATCATGGACTCATTAGCACTGACTAAATAGTCACTTATTTAAGCTGTAGAAAACACTATATAATAGCAAAATTCTCTCTAGTTAATCTGACATCACAAGTGGCCGAATGGTTAAGACCGCTGAATACCGGAAACTAGACACGCATTCGGGCTGGCTTCAAAGTTGGTTTCTGTAGTTTGTCTTATGCGTAATGTGAATATGATCCAGTTTTCTGCAGAAAATTCTCCATGAAGGTATCCCTTATCTTTGCCAGATAGCTCTTGAATACTTCTAAAAGCGTATTCAAATAAGCTAATCTAACCCTTTGATCAGTATATTTATTTGAAAACTCTTTTTTTTTTCTGTCAGCTAGAGCCGAATCACCAAACCGAATTTTAAATAAATGGATCTGAGATCTATCTCAAATATCAAATTAAGAATAGCGAGGTAATTCTTAAACTTCAAGCTTTAGTTTTAAATTAGATCTGTTGAACGTTTTGAGCATTTTTTCTCTTATGAATAGAATACTACTATATAGTTTATTATATCTTATGCTTGTGGGATTCTGTTTATTTCTACTAATACACTGCTGTGCAAAATTTAAGGACGAGACGGATTTTTCAATATAACTTTGTACAAAAGCTTTCCAAATCAACACATTTAATACCATAAGATCCTCAATACATAAGGACATGAGTAATGTAAGCAACACTTACTAAAAGAGAAATCAGAGGGATAAAAAGAAGCTTTATTGAAAAAGTAGCATGGAGCGCAATGCGACTGAAGGCCGAAACATCCCTGTGATGGATGTCCAGCAAGAAACATCCGGTCTTTAATAGGGGATATGATCTCCCCTGACTGCTAGGCAGGTTTCACATCATTTGTGCATGCTGGATATGTGGTTGTTAATGAGCTGTTGAGACACTGCTGCTCGTTCCTCTTGTAGCACCAATCCCAGTTTCGGAATCGTTACTGGCGATAAGTTACGTGCTGCCACGGGTCTCCCTAGTAAGTTCCGTACATGCTTGACGGGATTTAGATCCAGAGACCTTGCCGACCAATCCATGTGTTCAATATCTTCACTGTCCAACAGCTCTTCGACAGTAACTGTGCGATGAAGTGGAGCGTTGTCGTTCATCAACAGGAACTGAGGACCCATAGTGCTTGTGAAAAGACGCATGTAAGGAAGAAGAACCTCGTTACAATAGCAGTCCCAGGTGACGAACCTCCTTGGGAGATATGAAGGTCGATCCGGCTACCAAGCATTATGTCTGCTCGAACGAGAACTCCGCGACCTCCAAAACAGTCCCTTTTGATGATGTTGAAGGGGTTATTGCGTGTTGCCCGCTCTGTCCAGATGTGTATGTGTCTAGAATCGCAACTCAGACTAAATCTGCTCTCATCTGTAAAGAGTACTCGTCCCCATTCATTGTCTCTCCAATTCCGGTGTTCCCGGCACCACAGAGAACGCCTTCTCCGATGAGCAGGCGTTAGAGGTACACACCGTACAGGGCGTCGTGCAAACAGACCACCACCGTACAGTCTTCTGGCCACGGTAAAACGCGATATCGGTTGTCCAGTCGCCTGTGTCGTGTGTCTAGCGATTTCTCCCGCTGTCTGCCACCTGTTTCTTCTGGCCTGTAAGGCAATATACCGGTCATCTGAGGGTGTGGTTCCTCCTGGTTGACCACTACTAAACCCCCGGATAGCTGTTCCTGTAGTTTGAAATTGTCTTCAAAGTCTTGAAACGATGCTGTGAGCAATTCCGAACTTTGCAGCCACACTTGTCACACTGCGGCCTCCTCCAACTTCCCAATGATTCGACCTCGGGTAAAAGCATCCAGATGTCGTCTAACAGATTGATTATTCGCCATTTCTCGCTGAGGCAGCAACTCGGTGTGATTTTAACTGCTATACGGCTTGCGATCTCTTTGCCAGAAATACTGCTCTTACACCGACAACATGCTTTATACTACTCAAACACTCCCCCTTTACGTCTACCTGCATATCTGTGCATGTGCTACCGTGCATCACCTTACTTAATCTCCTGATTGGTCTTTCTGTTAGCTCTGCCTCTTCGTTCAGCTGTTATGCTAATTTTTCGACTTCGTTCTTAATTTTTGCACACCAGTGTAGTTAGTTTATGTTACGACCTTTTCTGAATTTCCTTATTTTCCCTCGCGTTTCCTCCCCAGAATGTAAATGAAGTGGAGTGAACAAGAGTATTTAAACTAGGGAGGTAAGAATAAAAGGAGACGCCATTCGGCACTACGCCTGAAGTAGTGCTGCCGAGCTTTAATTTCAAAGTGGGTGTGTTTTTTTCATATCCAGAGTATGTTGCCAGCGGTTTGGTGATACTTCCACCTTGGACAGTTTTACCAAACGCAGGGACACTTCCGCTTTGGTGACACACAAAAACATTCATTTTTGGTTTGGTAATAGCAATTAGTACAGTTTAGTGGCATTTACACAAAATCACATCTTACTAATTTTTCGATAATTTGCAATAGATATTTTGATTATAAATTTGTTTTTTTTTTATTATTTTAAGCTTCTATACAACAACAATATAAATTTTATCAAAGTTTATGCTATGTGTAAAGAATAAGAATTACCTTAACGTACCTTTAAAATGTCAAAATAGTAACAAATAAATATAAAGCACTATATAAAATAGAACACAATTTAAAGATCAATTTCCTTATAACTAATTGGTATAAACGTACAAATTTGTATACTTAGTTCGCCGCCCTTGCTAGCGTATTTGACAAATTTCTTTCATGTTCCAAATATCAAAATGCTTTCAATAAAATATATTTTTCGTCATCCATATAATACTGTAATATGCATTTTTTTATAATTTTTAGGAAAAGGCATAATAGTTGTTTATTTTAAACTACTCATTTTATTTTTATATAATTGAAAAATAATCACTTTGGGTGTACTTATCTTAACGAAAAAAGGAACCTTCTACTACTAACCTTCAAATCCTGTAATCCTTGTTAAAATTAATCAATATCTAGAGAGATATGCTAATAAGTTAACTTTTCCTTCATCTGTAAATATACTATATTTGTGTAACATTGTATGCAGAAACATTTTCCAGTTTGGCGGAAATGCCATATGCGGTCAAGGTGATGTGACCATGTGAACATGCCACACCATCATGACAGCTTATTAGGAATTTGAAAATAGGTTGATGTCAGTGTTATGAACCGGTATATCAATACATTTTGGATTACTTTGCAATACTTAAATTTCAGGTATTTGTAATCTTAGATCAATTATAGTTGTTTTAACTGTTTCAAAAAAAATGATGTAATGTTGATATGCAAAGTAAAGCAATCAATATTGCGATCTGACGACAATGAGGTTAATGTTTAAACGTGAAATGGATAGTTGTCATTTATTACACTATCAGAAATTTATTAAAGTGCGAAAAGATTTATTGAATACTCTGTTAACATATATGTACCAGAAAATTTCAATTTTATAATGAATGTACCTAAAAATGTGCTTTAAGTCGAAAAACTTGATGTCTAAATGTAAATAGTAAATTATGCATGTTAAAATACTTGTAATTAGGCACATAGGTCAGGTTAAGCTTTTAGGTTTAGTTCAGGTTCATTTTTTTTAATTCATGCAAGAGCTATCTGCCTAAGGGAAGAGATCCATTCGTGGAGGAATTCGAAGGAAAACTGAAATTTGAGTGCGTATTAAAAATAATGCATGTAATTTTTATTCAATTTAATATTTATAACTATTTCTTATGTAAAAAATTCTGATATATGCTAAATTGTTGTAAATTGCTTTACTCGAAAAATATAGTGATTGCTTAAAAATTAAAGATTTGCACATTATTTATAAAAAATTATTTATGAATATTTATTAAATGTGTTTGAAAGTGAAGGATTTATTCCCTCATAAATTCCTGCGAATGTTACTGTGAAGAAATGTAGTTATTAAATATATCTAAATTTATAATGATTACAAATATTATCTAAATATATAATAACTTTAACATTTAATTGTAAAAACAAATTAAAATGCTCTTGACAAATATACTTATAAAAATATTTAAGCCTGAATTGTTCGTACGGGAAAACAATCTATTAAAAGGCGTTGTAAATCTCATTCTGTGAAATGCGTACTTAAGGAAGAAGTAAAGTAGAATTTTTAGAATGTGCATTGAAAATAAGAGTAAAAAAAACTATAAGTATTAAAAGGATTATTTTCTATCATTTTCTAATAACTCAATTACAAGTTTTGAATAATATTAAAAAACACTTTTTTTATCTCATTCAGAAATATTCATAGAATGTTAAGTACAGGGAAATCAGCAGCAATATTTAGCGTATTTTACTATCAAAATAAAAAGGTGCTCCACTTTAAAATGAAACTAAAAGAGCATTAATTATAAGTATCACAGATTGCTATTTTAACAAGCTTTCAATATATATGAAAAAAAAATAAAGTTAGCTTTACTATCTAAATAATTCAAACTTATCTTGTTTCCGCGTTTTATTATCATCACGCCTGAACTAATCAAGGCAGTATAACTTCAAATAAAATTCATCTAAACATTTGTAACCGTAATTCGAAAACTTCGTAGAACTAAAACACAAAATTAAGAAATATTATTCCCTACTCCTTAAATTTCTTTTTAAATTAAAAAATATTATTTAAGCTAAACGGCACACATTCATGTTTTATTTACGTTTAAGTAATCTACAAAAAAATATCAGATGTTAAGGTTACTTTCTCTTGCGCCTATAGAAGAGTATATGAATGACGAATCGGATACGGTTTACTCAATTAGGTTTCTCTCTTAGGGCAACTTTGATCGCAGTAAATTTTTAAAAACGGAAAATAGGCAAGTTAAAAATGAAAGCAAACCTAAAATCCAAAGATCAAACGAGTGGGCGAGTCTTAGCCGACACGGAAGCAGCAAAGCATAATTAGAAAACGAATACGAACTGCTACCCTAAAAAAATTTAAATATCGAAACTGAAAAGCAAATTAGTAAATCACAACTCGTGACATGCGTTCAAACCTTCACAGAAGTAGGCTTAATAAGAGTTCCCACTAACTCTCAAATTTCACCTTCAAACTCAGAGAAAAATAACGATAACGGTCGGATCTCCTCTGAAAGATCTTCCAAATCTACTGAAAAGGGTTAAAACGAAATGGCATACCCGGAAGTGATAGATTTGAAGAACTCGGAAAGAGAAAGAAATCAAAACCCAGAAAACAAAACAAAAACCGAAGAAAAGCTCCACTAATTATTTCTGTTCAGCTTGCCATATACTGGATTACAACCCGATAGATGCAGAAATCATCATGAAGGTGAAACGAAAACGAAGTTAAACTTTGTTGCATTAAAAATATTCTATACTACCATAAGGTAACAGTAACGTACCATAACAAGAATCTTACAAGAACATTATTCCTCATCACTCATATCAACTGAGCATCGAAAAGAATGTTAGACAGGTGCTTAAAAATCCCCAGAATTCTGCTACCGTATAAGGTAGCTTCCGCCTTCTTGGTATGCCTTCGTGTTGTAGCGGTCAGCCCGCTCGACGCGTATTCGAGAGGTCCGTGGTTCGAGTCCCGGCGAGGGCATTGCTCATGTCTTCAGCTTCCAAAAAATACCTAATGTCTCTACAGTGGCGGCCGAACTAAAATAGTTGGTAGATGATGATTCTCCACCACCAGAATTTGGCGATTGGGTCCCCTAATCCCCAGTCGCCCCTTAAAATGGGGAGTATATAAGGTATTTCTCCCGCCTTCTTGACATGCCTTCGTGGTGTAGTGGTCAGGACGCTGGACCAGTATTCGAAAGGTCAGTGGTTCGAGTCCCGACGAGGGCATTGCTCATTTTTTCATGTTTCCTGATTTAAAAAAATACGTGATATCTGTACGACCGAACGTACTGTTTTCGAAATTTTAACTAGATCTGCTTTCCCAGTCATTAAGGTTTGAGTTGAGGAATTCCAGCAAGGATAATTTTTAATAACTCCCATTATATTTTTTAGAAATTAAAAGAATTGCTGCAAGTAACACTATCTTTAATTTAAGCAATATATTACTAACATTAATACGGAAAAGTAGTCCACGAAGAAATGCCTCACGTACTGCTACTGCGGTCAAGAATATGGTTACATGCAACATTTTATCTTGCAATACTGAACGGTACTGAAAATGCGATGAAAAGCACAGAATTTATTTTTGCCCAAGATAATCATAAGAAATCCCCATTTGCTATTTCTGTGGCGAGGAACATGTGAACAGTTACAGGAGCTGCAGATATTACAAGAAAAATCGGAAAATAAAAGAAGTTCCCTTGACATAAAAGAAATCCATTACTGAAGACTTGGACACTTGAATTACTAATAATGAAACTCAGATATCCAATCCGAAGAAATCCTCATAGGTAGAGAAGTTAAAAGGAAAAGATAAGTCACTCCCGATAACATAAATGAAGAAATAGTCTGAGTAAAAAATCAGAAAATCCAACACTTCTTAAGTAACGTCATTCACTCAATACAAAACATTCACGCAGATAAAACACTGCTGAAAATGTATAGAAGGCTTAAAAGCAGCCCATATTCTTACGAAATTCGCAGAATTTACTGAATTCACGATTCTTAACAAATCCTGATAACCGCAGGGAATTACACCAGTCTTCTGATAGCAACTACGTCGTGGATTCGGCCTTGGAGTCCGACTCATTTTTTTCACGTGCAGGCGTAAAAATTCATTTCTGCATTTTTCCGCTTTACATGGCAAAGGAATAGATCCTTTTTAGAATTTTTCTTTTTGTAAACAGTCTGAAGCCCCTAGGGGATAAGTGAAATGTAGTAATCAAGGCCAATATATGCCGTAGACTATTCAAATGAGTGCTGTCTCCGAGGACACAAAATTAAATATCCTAGCCACCGCTAGTTCTGAATCGGCTAGCTATCTCCGGCTTAACACTGTTTCTTAATAAACTGTTAAATCACTTACCAAAACTAAAATAAACACTAAGAAGTACCTAACGCAAGAATAGCAAACGTGTTTCTTTGATCATTAGATATATAATTACTGTATGTTACCAGTGCAAACTAAATAAATAATAGCCGTATGTGCAATTTAAATCACCCTAATTTCCATAGTGATAATTCTGACGAAATAAAACAAAAAGGAAAGAACAGAATTATAGAGGAAAAAATGATTATCTAAGTAAAACTCTTAAAAATTTAAGTTGATTTCTGTCTTTGGACCTAATCATAATCAATAATCTACACTGAGAATCACTCAGTTTTACTTCTCAATGTGAAACCTGCGACTCATTCAACAAAATTAAAATATAGTTTTTATAATGAGGAATATTTATTCATTGTAGAAGTTACTCATAGCACTATTGCTTACAAAGAATGTTCCTCACATGTGCAACATCTAATGAATTCAAGTGTTCAGAGGCTTAATTATGAGTATCTTATCCAGAATCGACTCAGCGGTAAGAAAACTAATCAAACATTTTATGAAGGCCCACCAGCCGCCGAGCGTAAAGTCGCTGGACACTGGCAGTTCCGATGTGGGTCCGATTAGAGGCGAACAGGCTAGCTGCATGGGCGTTTTCGTGTTTTTCCCTTGTGTAGGGTGTATACGAGTCAGTTTCCCGTGGAAAATCTTCCATGAAAGCAACCCTCCCCGTTAGGAAGATAGCCCTAGTGTGCGTTGCCGTTATCTCACTAAACAAAACCCAGCATTTTATGTTTGATAAAATGGCAACATTCTGTGGATGCAAATCTAATTACTTAGCAACACAATGTTTTAACCCAATTTTAACACAATGTTAAAATTCTTTAACTGATCTCATTAAAAGTAGTAGTTTCATCACCATAAAAGTGCTATAACCTGCAACCTTGAATCAAATAATTTGCAGTTTACTTCCTATAATATGCAGTTATAATTCTTACAGATAAGTATAAACAATTCCAAAAACCCTAACAAAGTGTGCAACTTTTGATACGAGAATCTCATCATTCATGACTTTTTTTAAAATGAAAGGTTTCCACAAAAAAATATATCCGCAGAGCAAAGCAGAAAATTTTAAACCCTGAAACATTTCATAATACTAGAACACACTAAAAAGGGGGAAAGTTAAAATGGAAATCAGACGCTATTCCAAAACATATATCCTACTTATTTCAGAAAACCTCCTAGTGTTTTCTTACAACTCTTATTATGTTAAAATAAATACCTCAAAAAATAGGTTCCTGCAGTAAATCTTAAGAGAAAAGCCCACTTAAAATTCAGCTCGTGTCGACTCCAAACTGATTTTCTTAGAGAACGCTAGTAAAAATTTCTAGAATCTAGATTTAAAGTTTCTTTCTAGCATTTCTTTCCCCTTTTACATTGGAGAACAATACTTTCAATTCAGGAAACGTCTGTGTTTTGACTGTAGCTTCCTGTAATGTTTTAAAGCATAGCTATTCGGCTCAGTCAACAAATATAAATTGACGTTTTCATTACAAATGCATAGTGTGTATAAAGACAAATACATAAGATCGTCACATAATTTTATGGCTAGTGAAGTTTGATATTTATGAAACTGATATCAGATCTAAAAAATTTAAGTTTTACATTTATTTGTGTTAAAAAATGATAACTGTTTTGCTTAGCTTTTGATTTTATAAAACGTTCGGCAGAAGTTCATTTTATCAAGTCACTTTACAAATATATTGTCAGAAGTGTTCTAAGAAGAAATGCCTGCAGTGAGTAATAGTACAAAAAAAGCTTTTGTGCCAGTTACTAGAATGTTCTGTCGTCAAATTAATTTTTGATGCTAATTTTAACGAAGGAAAATGAGTACTGTCAACTCCATGCTAACAAAGGAAAGCTTCTACGATTAAACAAAATTATGCTTAATCAGAGAATAGTTAAAAGCAGAAGAAAATGAAACAAAAGGTACTTTACACAAAATTTCTGTTAGCAATTTATCTATATTTTAATAGATTCAATCAGTTGTTTAATTAAAATCATTATTAAAAACAATGGAAACACAATTTAGGTACAACAAAAAAGTACAGAACAATAAACGTCATTATGAATGAAGAAATTAAGTTACAAATGCCGTTAAGGAATAATATTTACAAGACAACTAAACAACTCCTAATAATATCGGTTAAAACTTACCGTTTTTTGGTAGAATTTTAAAGGATTACCTTATTGGATCATATTTTGCTATTCTGCATACTTTTTTTTTCTATTTTCTGTATACAGTGTTGTTTTACTCTGATACGTGACAGCAATCTTTCCATCATTTTGTAATAAGCAAATAAATGTTCTTTAGCAGGACTTAGATAATTCGCCCTTGGTTTATCGGTAGTTGATTCTGTATACCGATTTTAGTTTTAATGGTTTAAAAACATTCGACTGAGGTTCTAGTTTTGGTAAGGAAAAAGCGGCTTCTAATAATATCCAGTTCACAGAATTTAAGAGAATATCTAAGATATGGAAAATTCGAGACACATGTTTTACTCTATATCAGAAAGGAAGAATGCAAAAATATCCCTACCTTGTTATATTATTTAGAACAGTCTCTAAATGTTCTTAGTATTAAGCGTAAACAAAGATGATGACAGCGAAAACAAAGTATATTTAAATAACATATTCTTTCGAAACTCTGTATATAGACCTTTATGTAAAAGAGAAAATGCTAAAGTGAATTTTTGTTATGTTATAAGGAATTTTCTTCTTCTTCACTGTGCCTACTAACGTCCAAGCGGTAATGTCGCTGAACACTGGTGGTGGCATTCGTGTTTTTTCTCGTGTGTGGCTTGGGTAGGAGGCAATTTCATTTAGAATTTTTTCCACGAAGGCATCCATTTTCTTAGACAGATAGCTCTTTGTGCTTTTCCATAATCATATTAACCAAATAAGACTTTCTCACCGCAGGTCTTCGGCATGACTGGTAGCATACGCGGCAAGTAGCAACACATAATTGTTGTAATTGATAGCATATCTGTCTAGCAGTTGCAACATTCAGAGTTTGAATCCTGGGCAGGGCATATCAAATTTCTCCCGTTTCTAGCCTCCAAAAAAATTTGTACAATCTCTACAAGTGACGCCTAGTTAATATGCAGAAGACCAGTGGTTCCTAACTTGTGGATCGCGTACCTCTGGGGATGTACAACTGGATTACTTACGGGAAAAGTTAACACTAATGGAGGAAAATAATAAAGGATTAGTATAATGAATACTGATAAGAAACGATATGTTTAAAAAGTTAAATTTATCAATGAATGAAAGTGAAAGTCATTATTAGGAATCCCGCTATGACCGTCACCAACCACAATGTGTACAAAAGCAATGTAAGTAGTTGCAGTTAGCCTTGACCACAGGATTTGCATTGCTTGATTCCTCGTGATAGGTAACCACCTCTTTTCACGCTTTGTCAGAGCGAGTCGTATAAAACGACGATTATCTGCAAAAATATTTTTGAAAATTGAGTCAATCGTCAAGTGAGTTATATCTGTCTTGAATTACAGGTATACAGAGTGTCCATAATTTATTCAGCGGAAAAATATGTGTTTAAAATATTAAAAAATAAGAGCTAGGGAAAAAAGACTGACTGAATTTGATTCAGCACGTCAAAGAATTTTATATTTGTGCACTTCACCATGAGCACCGTTAGTTTCTCAGAGAATATCGAGTCTGTTCTCTATTTCCCTCCCGCTGTTATTCAGCATTTTGCGGATTACGTTAGTTGTTTTTACAGTGATTCTATTTCTTAATTCTTCTATGCTAGAAATCTCTAGTGCATAAACTCGGTTCTTCAGATATCCCTAGAAAAAGAAGTCAAGAAGTCAAGTGGTATGATGTCTGGAAAATGAGATGGCTATGAAACTGGTCCGCCTATACCACTCCAACGATCTGGGAATTTTTCATCACGAAAATCACGCAAATGTATATCCTAATGTCATAAAGCCTACTCTGTTGTAGAAAAATGTTTGGTTGTATTTCTTCTAATAGCGATGCAGCAAATAATCTCAGCATATCAAAGTAAAAGTCCAAATTAATTCGTGACTCGGAGAAAACGAAGAGACCGATCACTATATTATGATTTAGTGCACATTAATTTTAGGGCTACCTCCCTCTAAAATTCACTTTATAAAACGCAGGTTTCTATTTTCTAAATCCTGCAGTTAAATCGGTTGACCTCTCTTAAACATAAAATGTTACTTTGCCACTGAATATGATTTTCTGAAGAAAGTGATCGTCATTACTGATAATGTCAAATATATGTACAAGAAACTTCCTTACGAAGGATTCGGCCATTCTTAAAAATTAGAACAAAAAAAATTCCCTCTGAACTAAAGGTTATATCGATAGACGTTAATTATGCCTGGTTACATCATAAAATTACGTTTCAATTTTATTTTGTTATCTGATGATTAAATTATGAGCATCCTGTATTGCAGTCAAATTTGTTTCAGTCTGGAGATTTGTTTTGTATTAGTTTTTGTTCTTTTAGAGTTGTTTAAGTGTATAAGTCATTAAAAAGTAGATTTCAGCACAGAATTAAAATTACCGTGAACGATAGTTCTACTCTGGCTCCTGAGTCACGTATTTACAAAAGGAAATAGGAAAATTTTATGAAATGAAAATATGAAACCGCTGTTACTGTTGCATCACTTACAAATTAAACGCCCTAACTACAAACTAAAAACTTTTCAGCGAATACCTAAATTTCCTAGGGTAAAATATATATTATAATATCCATCACCTGAAGTTACAAATACTGGCTTAGTATTATTCTCAGATAGTTACTACTCTGAGGGCGTAAAACACAAGTAACAGGTTTCTGGAATCCAAAGGGATGTGCTATTCCTGGAGGGTGAGTTGTTCGGCCCTCCAAATAGGGACGTTCTGATCAGTCCCTCTTCGACTCATCACTCCCTGCATGTCGCTTTGAGCTCTGCGAGACCGCGATTCCTGTCCAAAATACAGAAACTCATATAGTTAAGCCTGCGTCCTTTGATGATATGCGGAACAAGTAAATTCTTATTATTCTGTATTATAAACCTGTAAGACAAATGATGAAAACGCAGTTCAGCATATTAAATCTTTCGAGACCGAGACTTCAGAGTTTTTGTTTTAAATTTACTACGAAGGAAGCTATGCATTAATTCACTTTAAAATAACCGCAGGTCCAGCATTTTGTTGAGATACAACACTGTTTCAAAAATGCAAGGTTTCAGTGTTGGTCTATCTTATCAATAGTCATAAATTTATCATTTCACTCATTTGTTGCATCCTTGTACGAAATAAAGGAAATATTATAATCACGAAAAACTCCGGGTATAATATTTCAACAAAAATATTTATTTTGACTGCTATCGAATGCAATTTAATGATGCTTTTGCATGACATCTGTACGTAAGGATAGAATAATGGACTCTCTTACCCCAGACGAATTATAAAAAGGTGTTAAAATGGATTCAAAAGATATTTTTTCTCATGTCGTCTTTTACGTACATACATACATGCATACGTATGCGAGTATGTAAATACTCGCATACGTATCGATACATACATACGTATGGATGTATGTATGTATGTATGTATCTCCCATAATTCAATACGTATCCCATATGTATGATACATACATCCCGTATGTACGTATGTATCTCGCATAATTCCAAAACGAGTAGCCTCAGAACGTAGACATTTTGTATATAGGACTGTTATAGCATGTAGTTGTGCACCTCTATTTTTGATGGCAATCAGCCGCACCAAAAGTATATAAATACCCACTCTACATATATATCCACTTTGTTACTCGTTTCCGCTCGGTATTTTATTCTTATATGTTGGTAAACTGAGCAATTTTTGCTTTGAAAATGATTAAATTATGCTGTTCTTATCTTCCGGTTAAGGTTTTTATGCTTCTAATTAACCTAAAAACAATATTAGTACAAAAATTTTAAATTTAAAATTCGTTTGAATGCGGCTAAGGCTAATGTTTTTACCATTGCAGCCTTATTTGTTTACATTTGAAACTTAGCCGAATAGTGGATTTGTTGCCAATCTAGAGAAACTAAGCTTCGCAACAACAAAGATAACGTCTTCTTTTATTATTGTGGATTAAATCATGCTTAATCCATTCTGGAATTATCATTTAAGTTATTAAATTATACCATATATTGACTCAGCACAGCGTCCACAACAAATTAAGTCAGTTTCTTCAGTGTCTTTTTGCCGAGTGAGACCAAAAGTAAACTTTCAGTTTCGTGCACCGAAAAATCTGCCTTCTTGTCCGCTGGCCGAACTGCTTGTTTTTGCGTAGAAACTGTGATTTTAATTGTAAAAACAATTTTTTTAATTTCTTATTTATGTTTTACATTTTTCCATAGTTTTCAATTTTTAATAAAGAGGTTTAATTTGAGGTTTTATGCATTTTGCTTTGTCGCGAAGGTAATCCTAAATTAATTCAATGAAAAATATGTCTCTAATGAAATTCGAAAAAATAAATTTAAATGAAAGGCAGCAAAAAATGCGTATAATTTAAAATTCCATGAAAAGAAGTCATGTGGTGTATACATCAGTTTTTTTTTCTTTTGTGTTTTAGAGAAACTGACATTCAGAATAGTTAAGATGTATTAATAATGTCGTAGTTTCAATATCTATTCTCGGCGTATTTATTAGTTGTTGTTTCATTGCATTTTTTTGAACGTATTCATTGCAGGCTATTAATGTAATACAGCAGAAAGATATATTGCGGGAATGCTCAAGCAGTGAGCATTCCCGCAATATATCTTTCTGTATAATTGAAATACAGCAGAAAG
>KK114541.1:48333-66118 GCA_000611955.2 Stegodyphus mimosarum | reverse complement strand
TGTGTAGTTCTGAAAGGGGGTGTTAGGAATACTTTAAATCACAAAATCTTATTAAGTGGTAAGCCAGACAGAAAAGCTGGGAACGGCTATGGTAGACGATAATACGTCCCCATGGGAATTTTATGACTGATCCCATTCGTCACCTCGTACCCTTGTGAATTAATTTCGATTAATATCTGAAAGTTCAGAGTTCTAATCCGGACGAAGACATTGATGATTGCTTGTGTTTCCTTCTTGGAAGAGCTTAACAGACCCATCAGTAGTGCCCGATTAAAATGGGGTAGATTATAATTCGTTATCATCTGTATTTGATGACATCCTTCTTCATCGGTTATTTATAAAGTGAAGAATTTAATTCCTCTCCACATAACTTTATATTGTAACTGGTAACACGTTTGGCTAGCAATCGTCAGGCTCAGATTTCGAATCCTAGAGACAGCATCTCTAATTTTCCTGCTTATTTCTTCGAAAGCCTAAAAACTCTAAAAATTCGCAGATGTAACCTTTTAGCAATAGAGATCGCTAATTTACGTTGCTTTATTCGTAACGCAATCTTTCTCCATGGAACATAACTAACTGCACATAAGTAACCGCAAAGACTATCAATGGCAAAACTTAGTCTGGGATTATTATATGTTTCAGTTGACTTTAAAATGTATTTATTTTTTGCGTGTGCATATTATTTGCATTCTGGTGTGCCATAAGCTTCTAGCCTGAATGAATATCTATAAGCTAGAAGAAAAATAGGACAAGGTTCAACTCATATTTCAACCCGTCAACAGAGCTTAAAATAAATGTCACTACTTAAGATATCGTACGTCCAACCGTAAACATTTACTATAAAAACCCGATAAATAAAAATATTGTTTGTATTTTCCTATCTTTCACTTATATATTAGAAATAATTTCTAGCAACGTGTGAGGATTGCATACGTACAATTATCTCTAAAATTAAATCATGAAAAATCTGAAAGTATGCGTGTTTATTCCTCGCATTGTAGGAAAACAGAGGCACGATATGAACACATCTACTCCCTTACCAAACATGTGCACCTCAAGGCTATAAGTTTAAATTTTGAATTTGATTTTTAGTTATTTTATGTTTGCGCGAGTTTAAAGGCAATTTTACTAACAAACTCAGCGATTAAAAACCGTTGTGTTGCCTCTACGCTAATCTTAAGATATTTAGGTTTCAAAGGTTTATTGATTATGTTTCAGTTGTGTTTATTAATTATTACCTGTACCCGTGAAATTACACTTACAGGTCTTATTAAAATCATTATATATTTTTTCCACATTTTACCATAACTATTTCAGAGGGAATGCAGCGCAATGTCTAGTTAAATGAAAATGATTTGTTTAAGGTCTCTATCTGGCATTAAATCCTGTTTACAGGGTTTAGATTCTTCTTACGCAAGGTAAAGTCTGATCACATTTGAATTATTCATACTAATTCATTAACTTTTTCAGCAGCAATATGTGATAACTTAACGCATCACTTTAAGGCTAAAATAATGCAGTTTCTTGTTATTCTTTACTACGCAGCGCATACATCTGGAAGTTCTTTGGTGTTCTTTTCGCAACTTCTTTTTTTTTCCTTCTACTACTTTGGTTCGATGTCCAATATATGGGGGGTCACGCGCGTCTCATAAATAAGAAAAGAGATTTTCGGACTTCATTCCCGCGAATTGCATCACGAGATTTTGGGACCAGGATTGAAAGTCCCCCTAAATAATCCCCGCACTTCTTATAAAGACAAATGGTGTTCGCAGATATAGAAGGGAAGAATACAAAAAAAAAAAAAAAAAAAAAAAAAAAAAAAAAAGAAAGAAAAAAGAAATTCCTCGCTTTTATAAATTTCGTGTGCTTCTTGTTACTCCAGCAAAATATCGATTCATTTGAACTCGACAGTGTTTTCTTAACAGACTTCAATAATCGATGGTTTCTGTTACGATACGAAGAACGTTCCTTAAAAATAAAGTGCTTATTCGTAACAGAAAGATCTCCTTTTTGAGAATATTTCTATGTTAAGAAAGTGCAAAAATTATTGGTATGTTTATATTTATTCCTTGCAGCGGTTCATTCTTCCAAAAAATATTCATATTCTACAACTTCCTTGCAGCGTTTCATTCATCCGAAAAATATTCATATTTGCTATTCTTCGTGTTTATAAAATGAAGCATTTTATTAAACAAAGACAACACACCGCTAAAAATTCATGAAAAAATTGTCAGTGTATTGCAAATTACATAATGTTCAATAAGATATGTAACAAACCAGTATAAAAATTACTATATTAAACGAGTCTAACATACACATAATGACCTTGTGTTTTGTAAGACATGCAAAACTATAATAGTTTTATTATGACATAGAAATATAGCCCTATCCGATTACGTTACTTTTGACCTTTCAGTAGTCTACAGCATTGGTCTTCAAAGTGGAATACGCGTAACCCAGAAGGTAGACGAAGTAAAAATTCTGGGTACGCGAAACAAGTAGGCTCATGATCAGTGTATGATCGTGTATCACGAGAGTACCAGATTCTTTCATTGGTTGCTGTATCTGGTTCATGGATCTTACGGGATTTTAAGTTTTTATAAGGTCCATGTCTTTCTTATAAAGTACATGGTCTAATGTCACTAGCGTCTGGGAAGCTCCACATCATAACTGCACCAGTTCGAAAGCGCATTCATATTACATTATGTTATATTGCATTATGGTTATACATCCTTATATTGCATTATATTATACAGCCTTATACTGCATTATATTATATTTATTACATGGGGTACAACTTATGATAATTTTCGTCTTAGGAGTACGATTTTCGTATGAGGAGTTTGGAGATCACTAGCCTACTAGATGAGAAATAACTTCTAATAAATTACATTCCTAATGAATGGATGTGCTGCATAGGGTCTCATATTTCTCCCCATATGTAATATAAGTACAGATTACATTTCTGCAGAATGTCCTCCATACTTTGCTGTATTCCACTCTACAAGGCATCAAATATTTTTTTCCTCTGAAATGTTAAGAAAGTAAAAGAATTTATAAGCATTCCTAGTGTAATTATTGACTTTAATAATGAAATATTTTCGTCTATATTTGTAACTGAAATCTGGCAACAGTTTTTATTTTACTGGTATGACAAGTCTTCATTTTAACTCGAGGTAGCTAACTCCCTTGTCCAGTTGTTGCACATAATTTTGTTGAAGTGTAAATGACAGTCTAGAATAAAACTGTTACCTTGAAACCTGACATCAAGCAACATCAAACTCTCTGCGGGATAATTTTCTGTTCTCAGTTTCACTGAACTGGAAATTTTGTTTCCCCACTAGAAAAATATGTTTGAATGATTTCAAATAAAGGTTTTGTACGAAAATTTTAACCAAAAAAAAAAAAATAAATAACAGCAAGAGAATAAAATAAACCCTCAAGTTCTAGTTAAGTACATCAGCGTCTGTACTCAACACTTACAAGGCTTACGCAAGTAGTTTTAGGAAATTACTTAGTAAATCCATTTTAAATGTTTGTAGATAAAACCAGTTATTACCGCTCCTAGTAGCCACTGAGATTGAAACAAGCAAGTTCTAGAAACATTAGCTTATACTGATGCAGGAATGTGAAAAATGTGCAATGGCTTCGCCGGGATTCGAACGAAGGATCTCTCGAACACGCGCCGAGCGTCATTTCAGAAACAGCGCAAAGGCACACAGAGTGAAAGGAGAAAATACCTTATTACCTAACTAAAATTTATTTTAAGCTATAAATTTATAAAGTACTTTATTCAGAAGTTATGCTATTAATACTTAGAAGGTTTGTCTCACTTGAAGTATTTTTTAAACTTAGAAAAAAAAATCTTTTTATAAAAAATGTAGTTTATTATTCGAATAATAGAACTATTTTATTCAGAAGTTAAGTTCTTAAAATTTTGAAAGTTATGATCTTGATATTTAAATTAATATTTAGATTTTGAAGTTTTATCCTAATATTAAAATTGTTTTACTCAAAAGTTATACGCTTAGTACTTTAAAAGTTATATTATTATATCTCAGCATTTAAATTAATATTTAGATATTAAAGTTAAGTTCTTTACATTTTTTTTGAAAATATTGTTACGGATTTCGTATTTATTTAGCTATTTATTTAGGATTGTAATTAAAATTGCTTTATTTTCCCATGTAACGCAGACAATTTTTTAAAAGAAAGCTACGTCGGAAAAGTAAAAGAGCGCGTGCATTTAATAAATAAATATCTTGTAATGACTGTTGCCATCCACAAATATCGAGAAAAATCGAAGTTTTGCCAGAATATTCTAGTAAATAATTAAAAAGCTTATAAAAACCGAATTAAAACACCTCATCTCAGTTGTAGTTGTAGCTGTTTAAAGCGAACTGCTGTTTGTTAAAATATTTCAGTATTTTGTTTTATTTCTTCCGAAAAGAATAAATTTCATTAACGTTTTAACAACTTGTGCATTCAATCCATTACGAACACGTACGCACGCAATACTTTTTGGTGTCAGAAGTGGGATGTTTGAATGCCAATAACACGAGCGAAGCGATAGAAGAACAGTTAAGGCAATTTACGGCAGCCTCTGCTGCATTTAAAGAAAAAATTAAAGCTAGCCAAGATTCCGTTAAAGAGGAGATGAAAGCTGGTCAGTATTCCGTCAAAGAGGAGATGAGCGCCGTTCAAGAAAAGGTCGAAGAGTCTGTTAAATAAAAGATGAAAGTTGTTCAAGAAAAGATGGACGTATCTGTTAAAGAAGATATGAAAGGTGTTCAAGAAAAGATTGAAGCAGTTCAAGAGGAAATGAAAAGAGAAATTGCCTGCGTAATAGAAAACAAATTCGAGGCTATGGAAGGAAGAATAATCTCGGTCGAAAATAGAGATCTCGAAATTTAAGAAAGAGTTTCTGCGAAAGAGTAATAAACTGAGGAAAGAGTTTCTGCTGCTGTCGCCAAAGAAGCTGACACCTTAAAGAAGTGCATAGCGACAGAAGGAAGTTATACAGATGGCTTTAAATTTTTACCGATTTTTTCGTTCCTCACTGAAGCTATCTACTTATGATGGGAAGACCTCTTGGCAAGTTTATAAGACACAATTTTCTATAGTGGCGGAAGCGATTGGATGAGATTCCGAAGCTAAGGCCTGTCATCTCGCCGCTTCTCTGAGAGCAGGCGCAGCGGATATCCTGCAGACTCTTCCCGAAAACCAAAGACTAGACTTCGAAGTTTTTTCCGGCGCATTGGAGCTGCGTTTTGGAGAGAAGTGTTTAAAAGATTACAGCAGGCTTCAGTTAAAATCTCGTCAACAGAAGCCTACGGAAACACTCCAGCAGCTCGCCAAGGATGTTGAAAGGCTGTTCCACCTCGCCTTTTCGGAATGCCCAACAGAAACAAGGGAAATCCTGTCCTGCAACACTTCATCGACGGCTCAAATATAGAAAGATGCTCAAATATAGAAAGCACTGCGAATGGCAAATGTGAAGGATATAAAATACGCTCTAGTATACTCCATGAAATTCGAGGCAGCTCAGCAAGCAACTCGTAGAGATCACTACCCAGTCAGAGCTGTGCGAGTCCACGAGCCAGTGGATGGCTCGTTTAGATGATTTATACAGACAGACCTTGAGACGGTATATTAGTGATAGAAAACCGATAGTAAAGTACTGCAACTGAGGTACTTTAGGGCACATGCAAAGGAACTGCCGAACATTCCAGAGCTCGGAAAATAAGATGGGCAATATAAACAGGCAATTAAATGCCATCAGATGGAAAACGAGTGACAAAAAACGGAAGCGCTAGAACTGCAGAGCTGAAGGCCGCGTACGAAGGAACCATGGGACATCCCGAAGTACGGACAATAAGACCATTTTCCAGCTACGACGCAGGAAGCAAATTAATGATCATATCGCGGAACAGAGTTTGAGCGATAGTGAACAACCCCGTTTTAAAGCGCTCAAGATTTCTTCAGTGTGTGGCAACAGTAACGGATTATCCATCAATGGGCATATCGATGGAGTTCCTTGCAATATGATCATTGATACAGGAGCCAATGTTACCAATATTCGAAGAGATTTAGCTAAAAATTTAAGGATAAACTGATTTGGACGCCATCCTGTATTACCCTCCAGACTACGTCCGGTGAGAAAATCGACATAGAAGGAAAGTTAAACGTTAACATCACGTTTGGAAGTGCCGCTTACCATTACACGGCATATGTAGCAGAAATTACAGATCCTTGCATACTCGGATTAGATTTTCTAAAGAATACAATTTTTCTTTGGATTTTAAAAATAACGAACTGCGTTCTACCTCTGAGGACATAGCCTTATTTGGAATTAATGATGAAAGAGGGAAATCTATCCACAAAATCATAGCTCAAGACGATATCACAATACCGGCAAGAACAGAAATTTTACTTCCTGGATCCATAGCCGAAAATAGAAATTTCTTCTACGGCGTCATGGAAAATCCCAAGAATTATAATAGCCCTAAAGGAGTACTAATAGCTTCAGCACTCGTCAACTTGTCGAGGACCGTTATCTCGGTGAGAGTTGCCATTGTAACTGACAATACGAGAATTATTAAGAAAGGTGAAGTGGTTGCAGAATGTACTCCAGTAAACAGCGTTGAAAGAAAAAGTAACATCTCAGAAACCGCGTTTTCAGAGAGCAATACATCGGAGTTATTGCAGAATGCGCAATAAAACGACGAAGAAAGGAATGCTGCCGAGCGTGTCATTAAAAATCTTCAAGATGTTTTCTCCCGCTCATCTTCTGACGTGGGTCGAACCATTTTGACTCAACATAGATTCGATACTGGTGATCATCCTCCAATCAAACAACATCCAGGACATCTGCTGATTGCTAAACAGGAAGAGGTACGAAGACTTTTAAAGGACATGCAAGAAAGCAATGTCATCGAGCCTTCAGCAAGTCCCTGGGAATATCCCATCGTCCTGGTGAAGAAGAAAAACGGGTCAACCAGATTTTGCGTTGATTATCACCGGTTGAACGAGGTTATGAAGAAAGACAGTTACCCTCTTCCTAAAATTAAGGAAATTCTGGACATTCTTTCTGGAAGCAAGTGGCTCTCGACACTTGATTTAAAGATGGATATTGGCAGGTAGAAATACATCCTGATGTCCGAGAAAAGACGGCATTTACCACTGGACAAGGACTTTGGCAGTTCAAGGTGATGCCGTGCGGACTATGTAATGCCCCGACTACATTCCAACGCCTAATGGAGACTGTTTTAAAAAGACTTTCCTACGAAGCCTGTCTGATATATCTGGATGACATCATCATCGTCCAGAAGAGTTTCGAAGAACATCTAGAAAATCTTAGAAAGGTGCTTCAGAAACTGAAAGAAACCAATCTGAAGTTGAGTTCCGCTAAATGCAAATTATTCAGACAGGAAGTGACTTACCTCTGACATGTCATCTCTGCTGAAGGTGTGCGCACGGATCCTGAAAAAGCAGTTAAAGACTGGAGACGTCCCGGAAAAGACCATCAGCTGAGAAGCTTTCTAGAACTTTGCACCTACTATAGGAGATTCGTAAAGGATTTTTCTTTCATCGCAAAACCCCTTCACAAGCTAAAAGAGAGCAAGCAAAAGTTCGTGTGGACAAAAGAATGTGAGGATGCATTTAAGAACCAGAAGAAAGCTTTAACATCTGCTCCAATCCTGACGTATCCTCAGCTAAACAGACCATTTATTCTCGACACGGATGCGAGCAATGAGAGTGAGGCGCTGTTTTGTCCCAAGAAATAGAAGGCCAAGAACTGTAGTGGCTTACTGGAGCAAGAGCCTGTCTAAACCGGAGCGGAATTGTGTCACCAGGAAGGAGTTGCTCGCTATAGTCAAAGCCCTAGAACATTTCCATCATTATATATACGACAAAAAATTTCTACTTCACACAGATCATGCATTATTGACCTGGCTTTTAAATTTCAAGCATCCTGAAGATCAAATTGCCATGTGGATACAAACACTCCAAGAATATAACATAGCTATCCGTCATCGAAAGGGATCATCCCATGGAAACACAGACACCCTGTCTAGAAGACCTTGCCCAGAAAACTGCCGATATTGCTCCAGGGCCGAAGCTAAATACCAACTGCTTAATCCGGTCGCACGACAAATTATAACATCAACATCAGTTGATCCAGACCCATGGAGTGACAAAGAAGTCAGGAAAGACCAGGAGGAAGGCGGCGACATTAAACCCATAATTGATTTAATGGAAACCTCAAACAGAAAAAACTACCTGACAGGACATTTCGAGCTATAGTCCCACGACAAAACAATATTGGGCTCTCTGGGACTCACTCCATATTCAGAACGGCAGCTCGCATTGGAAATTCGAATCAAATGATGGAAAGGCATTCCGAGGGCAGCTGCCACTTCCAAGCTGCCGGATCCCGGACGTCCTTAAAGAACTACATAGCCGCCATACAAAAGGTCACTCCGGAATAATGAAGACCTCGCAGAGATTTCGTGAGCGATTTTACTGGAATAATGCAAAGGATGGCGTACAAAAGTAGTGCCGATTTTGCGATGCTTGTGCAGGTCGGAAAGTACCGAAGATGCGCAACAGAGAGAAGTTGCAAAGTTACAATGTAGGAGCCCTTTTTGAACGTATCACCTTTGACATCTTAGGACCTCTGCCACGAACTGCTCATGGCAACAAATACTTCCTCGTTGTCATTTATTACTTCACAAAGTGGCCTGAAGTGTATCCTATACCTGATCAAGAGGCTGTCACAGTAGCAGAGATGATGATACAGCACTGGGTTTCCAGGTTTGGAGTTCCTCTTCAGTTACATTCAGATCAGGAACGGAATTTTACCTCAGTAGTAATCAAAGAACTCTGGAAGCTACTCGGCATTGACAATATCCAAACGACGCCTTTACATGTCCAATCGGACGGCTTGGTAGAGAGGTTTAAACGAACTATCCTCAATAATCTCTCATTAGTGGTTTCCAGAAACCAACAGGACTGGGACAAGAAGTTACCGCTGTTTCTACTGATTTACGTAGTGCTGTCCACGAGACTACCGGCTATTTCCCATCTCAGATGCTCTTCGGTCGTGACCTTCGTCAGCCATGTGATCTTTTATTTGTTTGGTCGCCCTCCGGATGCGCCTTCATCGCCTGAGGAAATACATCCAAGATCACCAGGCCCGGTTTGAAGTGATGCACAACTTTGCACGAGAACGAGTCAACTTGGCGACGGAGAGGATGAAGACCTGATACGACACCAGAGCTACAGAATATCGTTTCAACGAAGGAGACAAGGTGTGGTTGTGGAATCCGACTTGTCGAAAAATACTTTCTCCGAAACTACAATCACCTGTCCGCACACAGTCCTAAACAGGCTGAACGACATCGTGGTTCGGCTCCGTAAGTCATCGAACTCTAAGCCTAAAGTCGTCCATTACGACAGGTCAGCTTCTTACTATGGCCATAGTACGTAGTGCATGTAATTATAAATAGTAATGTAAATAGTATAAGAACTGTGGTCCTTTTTGTATTTAGCATTTGATAGTATTAGATTTGTATTTAGTATTTGAATTGTATTTAATATTTGATAGTATTTGATTTAGTATTTGACAGTATTTGGTTTGTATTTATTATCTGATAGTATTTGATTTTCTGAAAGTTACTTATTACAATTTTTGTTTATTTTGTTATTGTAATGTAATGTTTATTATTGCATTGATGCCTTATTTGTCAGTTTGGCTTCCTGTCCATGGATTGCACTGCCCGGGACGTGCAGACCTTGGGAAGGGGCAGTGTCACGGATTTTTTATTTAATTAGCTATTTATTTAGAATTGTAATTAAAATTGCTTTATTTTCCCACACAACGAAGATGATTTTTGAAGAGAAAGCTACGTTGGAAAAGTAAAAATAAAAGAGCGCGTGCATTTAATATTTAATAAATAAATATCTTGTAATTACTGTTACCATCCCCAAATATCGAGAAAAATCGAGGTTTTACCAGAATATTCTAGCAAATAATTAAAAAGCTTATATAAACCAAATTAAAACACCTCATCTCAGTTGTAGTTGTAGCTGTTTTAAGCGAACTGCTGTTTGTTTACTTAATGCTGTGATTGATTCTAGCGAATTCGCTGTGAGATTGGAATAAATTTCTCTGTTTTGAAGTGAGTTTTAACGTTTGAGATATTTTGATATTGTACGAATATCTATGAGGAATTATTTCAGTATTTTGTTTTATTTCTTGGGAAAAGAATAAATTTTATTAACTTTTTAATGACTTGTGCATTCATTCCATTACGAACCCATACGCAAACAACAATATAGTTTTATATTTAAATGATAAAACTATTTTATTGAGAAGTTATGTTCTTAATATTTTTTTAATATAGTTTTATTATTCGAATGATAAAACTATTTTATTGAGCAGTTATGTTCTTAATATTTTAAAAGTCAATATACTTAAGATTTAAATTAATATTTAGATTTTGAAGTTATATTCTTAGTATTTTAAAAATATTATTTTATTGAGTAACAAACTACTTTATTTAGAAATCATGTTCTCAATATTTAGAAAATATATCTCGCTTGAAATATTTTGTAAACTAAGGGGAAAATGCTCTTTTTCTTTTAAAAGAAAATGCAATTATATTGTTACGAATTCTGCATACAGACAGATGATTTTAGTGCAATTATATGTTAAATTGTTCTATTTTTCTGAGTCTATAATACTATGTCTACTCATAAAAATATTAGTTCATGCAAAGAAAGCAGGAAGGTTTCCAAACTGTGCACTAAAAGGCTTCACCTGCACTTCACAGGGGCTCGGCGGCCGCTCTAGGAAAATAAAATAAATAAAAGCTGATGAAATTAAAGAATAAAAAACTGTCAGTTAAACTGTTATGGAAACAGACGTGCGACATAATCACTTTGTTTATATTATGAAACATGCGGAAATAACTGTTTTGTATTCCAGAACACATTTCCTTTTCTCACGCCTTAAATAGAAATAGGGATGGGACCCTAAAATTTGTCTCCTGGTGTGTTCGCCATCACAGTTGGAGAGGAGATGTACAATTAGTGTTTTGAGACTATCTCTGTGCTACCAACAGTGAAATTCTGGTATCCTGCCCACTTGTAACTGTGCCTGTTACTCTGTTCTGTGGGAATTCTAAGTCGAAACTTTAAGAGGATAATTTATGATCTGATCTATATTTCTTTTATTCGGACTAATTTGGCTATTTCTCATGGGCAAGTGTAAAGTACGTGTGACCGTTTGAATTATAGTGGTTAAAACTAGAGGCCTTAAAATGATCTACATAAGTAGTGAAAACAATGGAAAATGTTTAATGAAAAATCTTTTAGTTTCCAGATCAGATCGAGTACTTTTGACCGCAAGATAACAGTGAGTATATAAAGTGGGGATTCGGTGGCTCTTCAAGATATACTTCTTGCAAAAATGTAATCCATGGATCCCAAACTGGTGATTCAGGTTGTGTTTATGAAATCTATTATATCTCTTTATTCAGTTATTTATTAGTTCAATCAATGATATCACTTGTTTTTATTTATTTATGCGACCCTGATAACAGTAATTCTAAAACAATTTGGTGCAAGGGACTGGAGGATTTAATAATAGAGTTCTGTAAAAGGAAAAAATAAAATAAGTAAAGAAATCAATTTGGTTTGTTTATTTCTTTACGGCAAAGCACACGAGAGCTATCTCCCTAAGGGATGCCTTCATGGAAGATTCCTAAGAGAAATTTGCTCGTATACATGTTACACATGAGGGAAACCACGAACATGCTCAAGCAGCCAACCTGTCCGCTAGGACTCGAAATCTGGACTGAACTACTTGTATTCATCGACTTTACCTCTCGGTCGCTGGTAGTAAAGCAAAACATGTATAAAACAGTGTTTTACATTGAAACAAATCTGCTTCTGTGAGTCATAATTTAATTTTTCCTGTGATGGATGATAAAGAATAGAACTACGTCGCGATACCTTTTCTATATTGTAATGCTATATTTGCGGCGCAAAAATAAAATTATTTAATATTATTTGAGAAAGTTATAAACAAATAAATAAATAACGAAAGCTTACAATTTAGAATATCAGTATACACGAAGGAATAGATCTTTCTGATTGACCTGCTGACTCTTAGCCAACAAGTTTCCGGTAAAAAAGGAGCAAGCCTGAGGAGACGTAGAGAAGTAGTGAGCGAATCAAAAGCGTATTCAAAGAAAGTTAATAAAGAAGTTATTCAAAGAAAGTATGGTTCAACAGTGGGCATACGTAATCAAAGTTTTGGCAAAATGAATGAAACATGGCAAGATCTTTCCCCCCCGTCATCTTAAACGACGAAGTTAATTTGATTTAAAAGATGAACATTATTTTATATTTGTATCAAACATTCCCAAAATTGACATCGACAAATTCAGAGAACACGTTCACAGTACTGGTAGCTAGTTTGTACTATATTCTACTTACGGTATCTGCGCTTCGATGAATCAGCGATATGACTGATGAAGTGAAAGAGATACTTACTAGTTACACCCTGTATAGCAAATTAATGCTGTAAATGGCTAATGAACTCACGTCGCCGAGTTAGTATTTTTGATGTTTTTAAAACTATCAAAGGCAGTGTCTTCTTTCAGACTACTATCAACTAACAAGCATGTCAGCTGAAATACTTAATCTTTTGAATGAATTCTTTTCATCAAGTCAAATATCCCGGGAAAACTGTGCAGATATAGACACTGATGGTGCAAACATAGTGATGACTCACAGGGCTGGAGACATTGCTCAAGGTAAGAGAAGCAAATGTAGCATCAGTCATTGCAGTCTTCATACACACAAGTGCCAGTTTCAAGAAAATTGCCTTCTGAGTTTATGATAGTATTAATTAGGGTTACAAAAAATAATAAACTATACATTATACGGTATTTCTCCGGCCTTCTTCGCATGCCTTCGTGGTGTAGCGGTCAGCACGCTCGACGTGTAACCGAGAGGTCCGTTGTTCGATTCCCCACGAAAGCGTTGCTCATTTTTCATTTCTCTTGCTTCCAAATAAATCCTAATGTATCTACAACATAATTAAGACTTAGCTTTTTAAACTAGTGTGTGAAGATCAGGAGCTCAGCATGAGTCCCTCTTACTACACTCTGAAGTTAGTTGTTTCTGTTGAGGAGAAATTTTGTCATGCTTGTTTGATATGCGTGCAGAAGCAGCAGCATTTCTAACAGACCATAGTTCTGTAATGGCGACGGTTGTAATTCATGCAACTTCTGTATAGGAACTGGCGTATTTGGCCAAAAGTTTAAACAAAATGAACAAAATGAAGCTATCATTGCAAAGAAAACCAATGCTACATGTCTGGTGAAAACTTATGCATTGGTTTAGAAAGCATGGAAAAGGAAGATATCGATTACTTCCCTTTTGCAAAAACTTCTTGAATATAAATAACACCAAAATGTTAGAAAAAATATAGAAAGTAATCACGAACTTTGAAAGACTTGTTTGAATATTATTTTCCAACAGCTCAACAAAAGATACCTGATGAAATTAAATGGGCTCTGAACTCTTTCACCATGAACAAAAACTACCTAATCTCCTAAATTAAAATTAAAATTCTCCTAAATTAAAAATCGCTTTTAAAAACTAGAATTTTGGCCGCCTCTGCAAGATGAGTTCAAAATCTTATTTACGAAAGCAATTCGGTATTGCTCCTTTTCTCAAATGCATATCACGGTGAAGCGAAAGGTTTCGCCTATGCAAGTACCAAATCAAAGTACCAAAAGCTTTGCTTCGATGTAGAACCAGACATTCGTCTGCAGCTATCATCAACTGAACTTACAATAAAAAAACCTATGTCTAAAATTACAATCACACGTATCTCATTAAAGCTTACTTGTTATGTCGTAAATGAGGACTACTGTTGCCTTCCAACAGATTCGAGTTAGGAAAATTAAAATGAAATTTTTCCCGTAATAAATAATAAAAGTTTGAACAGAAAGCAATGAACGAATATGTATTTTAATTGAATTGGTTGACGATTATATGGAAGGAGCTGTGCTTATTGTATGGATCTTTTTCATTTATTGTTATTCTGGCCAATATTTTGTTGTAATGCCAATATCTTGCCAATATTCGCCAATAGTTTTATTTATTTACTGTAATTTTTTGTTTGATTTATTGAACTTCTAATAATAACTTCTGTATGCATGGCAGAGTTTTAACATAACCACAGGTATTGGTTGGTAGTTGAAAATAAACCTACATGTTTATATCAATGTCAAAGATTTAAAATAATTTAAAGGCATAAATATTACGGCTGTTGTTTAGCTATATCTTTAGTTTACAATACTTCTCTATTTATTCCCTCTTTCTCTCCGAACACTAGTCGTCAGACATAAAGTAAACCCAAAGGGTTCCGCCGAAGGAAAGGGCTCCATGAGCCAAAAAGTTTAAGAAGTGCTGTTCTAAAACATCTGATCTGTAAACTAAATAAATTCTGACATTTCGAATACTAATCAGATCTCCTCTGTCAAACAATTTTCTGCTTTAATACAAACATTAATCATGAATGCTTCCTTGAAAAATCGTCTGACAAATGAATTCCATTTCTTTTGCGAATCTCTTCTTGAATGTGACCAACAACAAAATTGAAAAGTAAATAATAAAAAAAGCGTTTGCATTCGAAGAAAGATTGACGACTCTCGACTTCTTATAAATTGAGTTTTTACCGATAGCCACTTGGTGGCGCTGGTCCCGATGGGAAAGCATTCTTTGAAAAAATATTCAACGGGAAATATTTTGCATTCGATCTTTATATATACAGTCGCTTCTTTTGTTGAAATTTTTTGTCGAAAGCAGCCTTCCGTAAATTTGTGATCTGAAACTGAGCTTTTGAATTATGCAGTAGATGCTACACGTAAACCGAAGTGGGTTTGAGAAGCATTTAGTCCTATGTGAGAGCGGTTTGTAGAAGTTTTATTCGGAAGGAAACCACTTTTTTTACTTTAGATTTACTTCAAACTGCGCATCGTAAAACATTCTGAAATTGAGTAAGTTCAGTCATTCGTATGCGCTCTTTTACGAGTAAGAGGGTTTAATAATTCTGAATAGATCTCAAATGTTATAGGATTTACCGTATTTTGAAAACCAAAATATTCTTTAAAAAGTTTCATTTTCGTTCTACACTTTAAGTCTAACCTAAAATGGCACATCCGCACTGTGAGTTTGATACAAAGAATATATATCATCTGAACATTACGTTTAAGATATCAGGTAGTCTAAAGTTCTGCAAATATTAAATGATTTTTTTTAAATTTGAAGAGTACTCGGATAGATTAAATTTAAAAAGTTCACAGTACTCTTCCTCAGACCCCCTTCGATGTATCAACAGCTACACTACAAACTCATATGAGAAAACTTAATTTCTTATAGTATACGTTTCTCTAAATAGTTAATGGATAGTTGTGAAATTTATTTATTGGATACATTATTACATTTTATGACCATATTATTTTAATAGGAACGTTCTTTTATATTCAGTTTTCGCGACGAAAATGATGTTTGTACTATATTTTAGCTAGGAATTACAAACAGAAAATAAATAAAGCATAACTGCTAAATTGATTGTCTCAACATAATTTTTAATTATAGTCTAAAAATTTTCATTTTTTAATGGGCTACTATATTTATAAATGTTAACATTTTTACTGTAATTTTTTACATATCCCTTGACATATGCTATACAGAATAGTGCAGAGAATTTTAGATGCTTCTGCTACTAGATTTAATATAACCCTTTGCTTACATACTTACTAAAAAACGAGAAAATTTAATTAAATCTTAGTTTAAATACTTAAAAAACTACAAATGTTACTGTTATTTCTATGCAACATTTTATCAAAAATATTGTGAGGTTTTACTATTCACTCCTAAAATTCTAACTTAGAACCCCACGAACACTAACAAGCGAATAATCTCTCAAGTGTGTGAACAGAACACGTAAGACTTAAAGAGGGTTTACAACCCTTTACTTTTCAGTATAATTACAATCAGTTCCTACTTGGAATTTTCACAAAGCCTCCACTCGGGCTTGAACTTAAATGGTAATAAATTTAAATTAAACTAAACTACCTTAACTAAGCTATCTGAAATGTAATTAGAATTTAGAAATTATTTTGGAATATTTAGAAATGATTTAGTATGAAAATAATGTGGGAATATTTTCTAGTAAAACTTTATAGGTAAAGTTCAGTTCTTTTTGTTATAATATAAGGTATTTTCTTCCTCCTGTCTGCATGCATACAACGAATCTGTAATGATTAGCACACAACGGTCCGTATTCGAGAGGTCTAGGGTTACCGGCGAGGGCATTGCTGGGAGGGTCCCGGTGAGGGCATTGCAGATTTCTTCAGTTTCCTCACATCGAAAAATTTAAATGTTGCGCCCGAACTAAAAAGATGGTGGATGATGATTCTAGGTCCCCTAATCCCCAGTCGCCCTTTAAAAGGGGAAATATATAAGTTACTTTCTCCCTCCTTTCTGCATCCCTTTGTGGTGAAACGATGAAATCTCAAAGCGTATTCGAGAAGTCCGTCCAATCCCGGCGAGGGCATTGCACATTTTTCATGTCTCCTGCTTTAGAAATAATCTAATGACTGTACAGTGGCGCACGAAGTAAAATGTGGTGGATGATGATACTTCACAACTAGGATCTGACGATTGAGTCCCCTAATCCCCAGTCGCCCTTTAAAAAGGGGAGTATAAAAGCTCTCCCTTCTTTCTACTTGCCTTCATGGTACAACGGTAGCACACTAGGCGTATTCGAGAGATCCAGGTTCGAGTCCCGGCGAGGGCAATACGTATTTTTCATGCATATTGTCTGAAACCTAATGACTTTACAGTGGCTCCCGAACTAAAAGGTGGTGGACAATAATTGTTTACCACCAAGATTTGGCGATTGGGTCCCCTAATCCCTAATCGCTCTTTAAAATGAAGAGTGCATCAGGTATTTTCTCCCTCATTCTAGCATGCCTTCTTAGTGTAACGGTATCACACTCGACGCGTATTCGAGAGGTCCAGGTTCAAGTCCCGGCGACGGCATTAATCATTTTTCACATCTCTTGTAAAATAGTCTAATGACTCTGTAGTGGTGCCCGAGCTAAAAGATGGTGGATGATGCTTCTTCGTCACCATGATTTGCCGAGTGGGTCCCCTAATTGCCAGTCTTCCTTTAAAAGATGGAGTATATAAGATATTTTCTCCCTCCTTTATGCATGGCTTCATGGTGTAACGGTTAGCACATTCGGCGCGTATTCGAAAAGTCCAGCTTCCAGTCCCGGCGAGGGCATTGCTCATTTTCCCCATCTCCTTCTTGCAAAATAGCCTAATGTCTCTGCAATGTGTATAGTATCTTTGCCACATGGGGACACTTAAAACACAGTGAGCTGAAAGTCCTTTCTAGTGGTTTGTGGAAAGAGAAGACGATTTGGAAATACTTGGACAAGTTATTCTAATAGCAATGAAAATAGCCGTCGGGATACTTCCGGATTCTTTGAAATCTTTACCTTTAGGAATGAAATTGAAAACATCTTAAGACAAAACAGCCCAACCAGATTAGTTTCTTGCTTCAAAAAATACTTACCTAAGTTAAGTGCAGCGTATAACCCATTCAATAAACTTTATGTCGTATTCAAAATATCCGAAAATTTTAATTAAAATAATAGCACGAATGAGCAATCTTTCTCGTACAATT
>KK114541.1:32358-48232 GCA_000611955.2 Stegodyphus mimosarum | reverse complement strand
ATGCATCCCTTATCTCATTCTTATTTAAACTGAAGCAGCATCCTTAGTGTTCTGTATTGTGAGGGTGACTACTGCTATTGATATTCCTATGCATGCTAGTAATTTTTACTCTAATTTATAAACCTACTGAATTTATTTCCTGAAATATTTCTAGTTTCCAGATTCCATGATCTAATTGTTAATTAATATTTTCAGCTCTAATTTTTAATCGTCCTCCACAACGTTTCTGACTATCCTTTCTAAATTAGTATGGCTATGAAAAGAGTCTAACCCTTCATCTTTAGACAATGGTTTGCCTTGAAATTTCTCGCACTTGCAACCAATCACTAATCGCTTCTTGACAGTTATTTTGACTGGTAGGCTCTTGTTCCATCTAATTCCATCCGCTTGCCTTCCAGACGTCTGCCATTTTGCTCGCTCCTTCTACTATCTCAGCATCAACATCAAATGCTAATCGATTTTTGAACTTTTTCTTCGCTGAATTACTCCATCACTTCAGATTTTATCGTATTTCTGCATTGCTATCGACCATTCTACAATCGTAAGAATTTGCTATGAACTTTCACATGCTATCCAATTGATCAAAAATCTTACAGTCACTGCTCTGGGTTAAGGCCAGCAGCAGACACCCTAATCTGAACGCCTGTTTAATTCATAGTTGAGTTTGACCAATATATATACATCAAACCACATTGATTTGATATGACAAAATTCCACCAGAGTTAAAATCAGAGATGGAATCTTTAAGAGATGAAAAAAGAACTTTACCGATAAACAAAAAAATTACTGGAAAATTGAACTTATGGAAAATCAGAGCAATTTTTCAATTGATAAAAAGATTAAATAGTTGTCGGATAAATATCGATAGATTTCACTAAAACCTTATCGGATGTTTTTGTCTAAATGTACGTGCTGTCAGCTAAACTTGCTGTCTTCTAAACGGTTAGGTTATTCAATTATGGCAAAGCACACGAGGGCTATTTGCCTAAGGGGAGGGATGCCTTCGTGGAGGACTTTCTAAGGGAAACTGGATCGTATACACGTTACACATGGGGAAAACCACGAAAACGCCCATGCAGCCAGCCCGTTTGCGGGATTCGAACCTCGGACCGAACTACCAGTGTTCAGCGCTTTACCGCTCGGCCGCTGGTGGGCCCCTGTCTTCCAAACGTCTTGTCCGTTCAAAATGCTTTGGACAAAATGTCTTGTCTGCGAAATGTTCATGTCGTTATTATGCCCTGTCGACTAACTATTTTATCGCCCATGTCGGCTAAATGTCCTATCAGCTAAAGGTCTTACCGCCTAAGTGATTGTCAGCTAAGTGACGGACCCCTAATAACGCCATATCTATATAGTGTACTACGAGCTTAGAGTAGAATCTGTCGTAAAATTTCGAAACTGTGTTCTCTCGAATCTTCCCTCAAAGAAGTCATGTTGGCAAGAAATTATTTATGACACCAATTTAGCAACAAAAAGATTCTTCAAGCTATGGCAAGAGCATATTTATCCATGATTTCGCACTTTGCTTGAGCTATTTTTAAAACTTGAACACTGTTGGACTCAAAATACGGTCTGCAATTCTGTATAAGAAATTAAAACTTATATACAAAACACGTGGCCACGAATTCAATTGCACGCAAAATAAAGCCTAAAACTATGACCTGAAAAACAGCGAATAAATAAATAACTCGATGAAAAAATGCAAAATATTGTTACGAATCTTGTACTTTAATTTAATGGAATGATTTAATGGAATTAAGTAATTTTAATGGAATGATAAGTAAAACTGTTATATTTTTCTGTGTAATGTTTCGCGAGACAAATCTTAAGAGAAAGCTATGCCAGAAAAGCAAGAATATAGAGGCATGTGCATTTAACATTGAGTAAATTAGTATCTCCGTAATTTGTAATACAATTGAATAAACGTAAATGACCACTATGTTAACTGTACCCGTAATTTCACCCTCGTATTGCTTTCCAGTAATTTCGAGAATCAGAAAGTACTAGAAATATTTCGCGACCGACAGCAAACCATTTAAGGCCGAAGAGAGGGCATCTGCTGTCAGTTTTTAGTTAGCTGCTGTTGTTATTGTTGCGAGATCAGAGTGAGATCGGATTAGCTTTCTCTTTACACACGCTTTGAAGTACGTTGTATTTTACGTTCTTAGAGGTTTGTAGAGTAACTACTGCTTACACTGTGTCTTACTGTGAACACTTGTATGAATATTTATATGAAAAACTCCAGAGTTCTGAAATAATTCTTTTGATAAAAATAAATTTTTATTAACGTATCATCGAACTTGTGCATTCAATCTATTACGAACCAATCAATCTATTACGAACCCGTACACACACAAAGCTTTTTCGTGTCAGAAGGGGAATTGAATGTCAGTAACAAAAGCAATGGAGAAAAAATTACGGCTGTTGGTATTATGGCTAGGAATGCAGCCTTTCCTGCGTTCAAAAAATAGATGAAAGTTGGCTAAGAATCCGTTAAAGCAGAGATGAAATCTGTTGCAGAAAAGATGGAAAGTGGTCAAGAATCCGTTAAAGAAGAGATGAAAGCTGGTCAAGCATCTTTAAAGAAGAACAAAAGCTGGCCAAGAATCCGTTGAAGAAGAGATAAAACCCGTTCAAGAAAAGATGGAAGCTGGTCAAGAATACTTTAAAGGAGAGATGAAAACTGTTAAAGAAAAGATTGTGCAGGTCAAAACGAAATGAAACCAGAAATTACTTAAATAATAGAAAACAATTTCAGGCTATGGAAGGTAGAATAGGCGCTGTTGAAAATAGAGTTGGACACATTGTAGAAAGAGTTTCTTCTGTCAAACAACAAACAGAAGAGAGAATTTCTATTGCGCAGCAACGAATCGAAGGAAGAGTTTCTTCCTTCCAACAACAAATCGCACAACAAACTGATAACAGAGTTTATGCGGTCGCTAATGAAGTTGATACCTTGAAGAAATTCGTAGTGACGGCAGGGAGCAATATAATGGTTCTAATTTTTTACCGATATCTGCTCGTTCTTCTCTGAAGTTATCCACATATGATGGGAAGATCTCTTGGCAAGTGTGTAAGACACAGTTTTCTATAGTGGCGGAGATGGATGGAAGGGAGTTTCAAGTTAAAGCCTCTCATCTTGAGAGCTTCTCAGAGAACCTCTCTTCTCTAAGAGCAGACGCAGAGGATATCTTTCAGATTCTTCCCGAAAGCCAAAGGCTAGACTTCGAAGCTCTATCTGGCGCATTGGAGCTGCACGTTGGGGAGAACTGTTTGAGAGATTACAGCAGGTTTCAATTACAATCCCGTCAACAGAAGGCCCCGGAGAATCTCCAGAAGCTCACTACAGATGTCAAAAGGCTGTCCTGTCTCTCCTTCTCGGAGTGCCTGACAGAGGCAAGAGAAATCCTGTCGTTGCAGTGAGCCATCGATGGCATCCAGGATACTAAAATACAAAACGCTCTACCAATGGCGAATGCCAAGGATTTAAAAAGCGTTGTAGTATACGCCGTGAAATTTGGCCCAGCCCAGCAAGTAACTCATAGGGACAGACACCCAATCAGAGCTGCGTAAGTCCAAGAGCCAGTGGATCAAATGGCTGTTCGCCTAGATGATTTAATCAGACAAGCCTATGCCTTCAGACCTGAATATTAGTGACATGAAACCAAACTTAAAGTGCTGGAACTGTGGTGCTGATTGCCACGTACAAAGAAACCGCAAAACTCCCCAAGGCATGGAAGCTAAGACCTCTCCAGCAAGAAGATGGGAAGCTAATTAGCGGCCATCTCGCGGGGCGGATAACGAAAAGCTCCATTTTTATCATTTTAGATTTCTGCAATCAGTGGCGACAGTAATGGACTTTTCATCATGGGATAAATCAATGACGTTCCTTGCAATAAGACTATCGAGACAGAAGCGAATGTTGATAGCATTCAAAAAGGTCTAGCTCAACAGCTGGGAAATAAACTTATCTGGGCGCCGCCCTGCTTTACCCTCTAGACTGTGTCAGGGGAGAAGATCAATATTGACGGAAAATTAAACGTTACTATCACGTTTGGAAGTGCGGCCTACCATCACACGATATTTGTGGCAGATATTGCAGACCCTTGCTTACTCCGATTAGAGTATGGAAATAAAATATTTCCTTGGGTTTCAAAATTAATGAACTGCACTTTGCCTCTGTGGACATAACCCTTTTCGGAATTAATGATGAAGGAGTTAAATCTGTGCACCAAATCATTGTTCAAGACGATGTTAGAATACAGCAAGAACAGAATTTTTACTTCCTAAATTCCTAGCCGAAACTAGAAATTTCTGCTACGGCGTCATGGAATATGCCAAAAACAATAACAGCACAAAAGGAGTACTAATAGCCTCAACACTCGTCGACCTGTCGAGGACCGTTATTTCGGTGAGAGTTGCCATGGTAACTGACAAGGCGAGAGTTATTAAGAAAGGTGAAGTGGCTGCAGAATATACCCTGGTGACCAGCGTTTAAAGAAAATACTAACACTCCAGAATCCGTGCCTTCAGAGAGCATTACATCGAAGTTATTTCACAGTGCACAATAAAGAGATGAAGAGAGGAATGCGGGCTAATGTGTCATTCAAGAGTTTCAAGATGCTTTCTCTCGCTCGTCTTCTCATGTGGATCAAACCAGATTGACACAGTATAGAATCGATACAGGGGATGATCCACCAGTTAAGCAACATCCAAAACGTCTACCTATTGCTAAACAGGAAGAGGTAGGAAAACTTCTAAAGGACATGCAAGAGACCGCGTCATCGAGCCTTTAGCAAATCCAAGGGAATCTCTCATTATTATGATCAGAAAGAAAGACGATTCAACTATATTTTGCGCGAACTATGGCCAGTTGAACGAGGTTGCGAAGAAAGACAGCTACCGTCTTCTTAAAATGGTCGACATTCTTGAGAGGCTTTCTGGAAGGAAATGGTTTTTGACACTTGATTTAAAGAGTGGGTATTGACGACAGTATTTACTAGCGAGCAAAGACTTTAGAGATCAAGGGGATACCGTTTAGACTATCTAATACGCCAGCAGCATTCGAGCCCCTCATGGAGACAGTGTTGAGGATTCTTCTGTCTGATATACCTGGATGACATCATCATCGTTGGAAAGAGTCTTGAAGAAAATCTTAGATCTGCTTCAGAAAATGAAAGAAGCCAATCTAAAGTTGAGTCCCGCTAAATGCAAGTTATTCAGACAGGAGTGACTCACCTCGGACATGTCATCTCTGCTGAAGGTGTGAGTACGAATCCTGAATAGGTTTCAGCAGTTAAACACTGAAGACGCCCCGAATATGATTATCAGTTGAGAAGTTTCCTATGGATTTCTATTAACTATAGGCGATTCATGGAGGACTTTTCTTCCATCGCAAGAAATCGGATTTTCTATCTTGCGGATCGGAAAGGATCGAAGAAACGGACCCGAGGAAACTACAATCGGGTTTGGTATTCTGAGACTTTTGCCACGAACTGCTGATGGCAGTAAATACAACCTTTTGCGTAATTGGGAAGATTGTCTCGCACTACATTACACGGAAAAAAGAAAAAAAAATTACTTATAATTCTATTAATATTACCTATCCAAGTACAAAATTCGTAACATTACTAGAAATATTTCGCGACCGACTGCAAACCATTTAAGGCCGAACAGAGAGCATCTGCTATCAGTTGTTATTGTTGCGAGTTCAGCGTGAGACCGGATTAGCTTTCTCTTTGGAATACGCTTTGCACTGCGTTGTACGTTACGTTCTTAGTAGTTTGTAGTGTAACTACTGATTATACTTTGTGATACTGCGAACACTTGTACGAATATTTCTGTAGAAAATTCAAGAGTTCTGAAATATTTCTTTTGATAAAAGATAAATTTCTATTAATCTGTTATCGGACTTGCGCATTCAGTCTATTACGATCCCGTACGCCTGCGACAATATTGCAGTAATGTACAAAAATGTGCAATAAAATAAATTTACACATTTAGTGAAATTTACCACAATATTAATCTGCTTATATAAAAAAATAATCCAAATCGGATTTTGCTTCTGCATTTTTGATTTCCAAATCGGAAATCTCTTCAACACATTGCATTGTCATCGACAATCCGTGTGTGCACAAAATTTTAACTCGATAGTCTGTTAAGAAATAGTTCAAATATCAATGACGGAATTCCGAATCATGAAACTCTAGTAAAACACCAAAAGTGAAGTAAATAAAAGCTTATAGAAAGCGAAATTACTTTTATAACTAAGAATGTTTTTCTCGCAAACCTACCAATTATTCAGCAGAGTCAAAAGAAGCACAACTATTAAAGAGCCGTTAAATGTAATTGAAAGAGAAAAAAGACTTTCTTCTTGCTAGCTATGTGAACTTACATTTTATTTCTGTACAGATTTATGGCTAAGGTAAAAATTCCGCTTTATAATGGATTTAAGGAAGAAAGTCGGCAACTCAACCAACATGCAATATCTTTATCCTTGAACGATTGATGACTGGCCATTTGAGTGGCAAGAGTCCGCTTCACACAAGAAGGAAAGAAAATAATGTCAATCCGACTTCACTTCGAAAAGATCTCCTTGTCAAATCTCCTTCTCGAGCTTTTTCTTTCTTTTTTCCCGTTCTCTTATTTTCGTTCCGAAAGCGAAAAAAAAAAGAAGAAAACCGTGAAAGATCTCTTCCATTTCCCGATGGTCCATCTGTTGCTATTCCGTTCGAAGTCGCAACTTTCAATCTTCGGATAGATTATTCCTTTTTCCGGCTTGGAATTTCCACTTGACATTTCTTGGACTTTGCCATTCTTTGGAATTTCATAAAAGAATTTATTATTGATTATTGTTTTAGAATTCACATGTTTTTCTCAAGGGCTTTAATTATGCATAATTTAAATAAACGAATTCCAATTTTGCCAGTAATTTACATTTCAAAAACGTTTTGCTGAGTTTTATGCTCTTGTAAAAGCTAAAATCATCTTATCTTTAATAAACAAATTACATCTTTCAAGAAATAGAAAATAATAAATCTATAAATACACAATTCTGCAAACAACTATCGACTTAATTTTGCATACCATATTTATTCGTCTGTTAGCTGACACTGACAGTAAACCGATCCCAGGAAATCTATGAAAAATAAATAATATATTAATCATAGCGTTCCTATTAAACATACCGATTATAATAAAAGAGACATTTTGGAACGTGGAAAAGGTTGTTGTTATAACTTAAATCATTCATGTGATAGTAAATCACACCAAGTCTAAAACTTTTATCTCGGCGAGAAGTGCAGGATTGCATGTGTAGTGGGCATGAGCCTTTTGTCTGCCATAGTCTGTTCTTCCATCTGTCATGGGCACCTTATAAACCACAGAGAGATTTTTCAAAGCTCTGTTTCAATTTTGAGGAAGAGTTTCATAGGGAATGGATCCAACAAACACCCACCCTTCTTCTCCTATCACCAAACCACTCGAGAAGACTTTGCTCGCTGCGTATTTCCACGCCGCAAATAGCACTGTACGTTTACAAGCACCTAATCCTTCTCCGGAATTCGAACCCAAGCCTAACTGGTCAGCAACACTAACCGTCTAACAATTTTATACCGAAAAAAAATTAGAAAAAGAATAACTCACAATCGTGCAAATAAGGTACTTCAGTCTGTAACGTTTAAGATTTAAGATTTATTAACACCTATCATTACGTTAGTTCCTTTCCTATGTTATTTATCTCGTTCGACACACGCTGATACCAGAGGCTTATGCAATTTTTACGACAAATGGCATATTTAAAATTAGAATCTTATTTCAAACGATTCATTGAACTTGTGTCGGAGCAAAATCGTCTTGCTGCAAAGCCGTTCGCGGAATAAATTAAAGATGCCAATAATTTGGTGGGATTCGGTTAAGTGTTAGGTGGTTAGTTAGTTTCCCCTTCCGATCCAGCGTATATTGTAAACCTGCGTGTGATTCGTTACTGTAAAAACATCTTAATTTCACCATACCAGCAAATAGCTGTTCATTGTAGGTTGACAATAAGGCACAAAGATGATTTGTATCACGTGTACCAATAGTCAAACTATAATAGAGATGATAACTCACTAGTCATTAGATACAACTTCATATAATCAGCATTACAGAGTGTGTCAACACTTTTTTTTCGCGATTTTTATTTTTAATTGCCATTGTAAAACACTGCTGGGACAGTCGTAAATACCTTGCTGAAACTTTCTTTGCATTGACGGAATCCGATTTGTACATTTTCTCTTATACACAAAACATGTATTCTCTTTCTATATATTCATTTTCGATAATAAATAATGAAGCCCTACGGCTTTCAAGCGCGCCACCTAGGTACCGCCGGAGGAAATACAGCGTTCCGTAAATATAGACAAACAGTAAATGAAAAGTAGCCACGGCAAGACAAAAAATGGAGAGGGGAGAACGGAAACTGCAACAAAAAATTAAAAAAATAGATTTTTAGGAAAAGGGTGACTGACATAAACAGAAGGAAAAACAACGTTTTAACGATATCCAAGTGGACAAACAGTGAACGGAAAGTGTCAGCGGCGGAATAGTCGTGGTGTGGATATTTTTTCTTCTGGCTTTAGGCTACCTTATGTGTCATAATTCTTCCTTTTTATGATGTGATTAATAAAATGTGAGTTCATTGTAGCAATAAAGGTTGCTATTATAATACCAACACGCATACATTCTGTGTAATGCTAGTTAATAAAACATTAAGGAGCTAACAGCGCTTAGAATTAGGACTTCTTCGTTATACTAAACCTACTTTTTTTGCAGTCATTTACGTAAATTTATGCTTCATCAAGGGTCACAATGTTTTTCCACTGATCTCCTGCTAAACTGTTTTCATGCAGAATTCTACAAATTGTTCTGCTTTGAGCCATATGCCTCAGCAAAATCTGGTGAATATTATATTTCTTTGCTTCTTTAGGTTGTAAATCTTGGTTTATTATTTTATTTATTGCTGCTACACATCTATGACTTCACAACTCATTTCTGCGTAGCGAAGTTTCTCTTCTTACCAAAGATTTAATCTTAGAAACACTAAAAGAAGTATATACATTTTTTCCGGTATCCTTTTAGAATCTTCTTTCAATGCAGAAATAATAATTATTCCTCTTCCGGTAAATAGTGTTTCTGATTTTGCACTTAAATATTTTAATAGCATGCATTTCACAGCATTTTTGATTGAGAATCAGCATATTTCTCTTCGAATGGCGCAAAAACATATCCTTCAATCGACGGATTCCTTATATGCTATGTTTTAAAAGAATAAATTTAAAGCTAGCAGACGATATTTTTCCTTTCAAAGTGGCTTTGTAGATTTCAAAGAAAACAGCTCTCAATTTAAAACTTTTAGAAATTATAAATTCGTCATTTATTTTTTAACTAACAATCATATTTTGCCCTTTCAAATTTCAAGATGCATTGACAATGAATGTAATTTAATTAAAATTAGATTTTTTTCTTTAGGACAATATGTGCAAAGACATTTTGTTACCTTACCCCTGCATGCTTCCTAAAATAATTTACTAATCTTGAATTTTAATGTTGATAATTTACATTCAATTGAATCTACCAAAAAAGTTTCAAACTTACGTTTGAATCAAACAGCATGCATGCATTTCTGTTTAACTTCATTACAGATTTTGAATTTCTTGTACATTGATACACAAATTTAAATAGTCACTAACAAAAAGTAAAGGAACTCCTTGAAAGAAAAATTAAATTATTATAAGCTGTTAATAGAATAACCGTTTATAAAATAAATTTTCAATGGTCGAATACTTCTTATGGTAATTGAATTAAGCAAATATTTTTGCTTATTTCTTTTAACTGGGATAATTTTAATTAAGCTGATATATCCGTAAAAATGGAACGATAGGCATAGACAACATCTAACAGAAACTAAAAAAGATTAAAGAAGGAACACCTTTCGTTTGCTTTAATATTATGTTAACAATTTTAAAAAGCATATCCATTTTATTTTTAATATATTAAGAGGACTATCAATTCATTAATAAAACCATTGATTTAATAATGATTCAAAATTAATAATCTGTTGATTTTATAACCGATTTGTAAATAATTTTTAATCTAATCCTGCTTTTAGGCATTGTCAAATTACCTCCTGTCTTTATAAGAAATCTAAATGTGACATTAACGGCGAAACAATTACATATCCCCCCTTTCGTACTTTGTTTTGAGATCGTGAATTTCAGTTTAATATTAAATTCAACGGTTAGAATGAGGTTCAAGAAAAATAATTCTCACTTCTATAATATCAAAGATAATCTCCCACAAGCATTGAATTTAAGTAACGATAAGAAGAGAAAGTGACATTTACGTTGTCTTTTGCGAAGAAAACGAAAAATAAAATTGAATATTCTATCACGCCCTTTATACTTTCAATACTTTGTACTTTCTCCACACTTTTGATAGTCCTTTCAATAAAATATTAGAGTCTTCTTGGACATGATAATTCAATATACTTGAAATTATTCAGATTAAATAAATAACTTATAATCTTCATTAAGTACTTTTCCAAATGACTAGTTTCATTCTTTCGTTTTCCTTTCTTTTACTTTATATATTTCAACAAATGACATTATACATCACTTCCATCGTCTTATTGAATGACATGATGTCATATCACAGGTTAGATTGTTCTAATGCAGAAAAGGAGAACAGTTTCTTGCAAACCACATCAAAGTATTTTTATACTGCAATTAACTCCAGTAAATATTACATTTTGTTATTTTTTGAAATAAGTACACTACATTTAAAAGTATTCCATAGTTTTTGAAAAAATAACGTAATTTTTTCTGCAGTTTTCTATTAACAACTATACCCTTTAAATCCCCTTTTTAAAAATCCTCTTTTTGTTTTTAAGTTAACCAAACAACAGCTTTTTTTCTTGCACTTAAAATCAATAACGTAAAAATCAAAATATTTTCTTTATTTCCTAAAACTTTATAAAAAAGGGGCATAATTAGTTCTGTTTTTATTAACATAAGACATATTTATATAAAGCATTGTAACGAAATTCTTATAAACAGATGCAATAAAAATAACACCTTTCGCTCTTAGTTATAAATATGAAAAAATCCGAAAATATTTTAAATGAATTATAAAGCACTTGAAGGAGAATACACAGAAGGTACTCCATATAGCTCTACATTAGCTTTTTAACTTGCCACAATGAAATTACTTTTACATTTCTACAGCAGACTTCTTTGTAGTAGTTCGAGGTAATCTGAGGAATGCTTTTTCTCTATAAGGGAGAAGGAACTTCTGTAAGCGTTCTTAGAAATAAGCATTTTTCTAAATCTATTGTCAGTCTATGCCTCAGTTATTATAAAAACTTTCATAGACCTCATGAGATCAAACACAATAGCGAAAGAATTTAATATTCAATTTTTTTCATTAAATAAATAAAATATTTTTGTTTGAAAAATCTAACCATTTTTCAGTTTGATATTTAAAGAACAATGTGTGACAAAATTCGATTATGTATTCATCTACTTTCTATGAAATTCCAAAGGAATGTATATGTAGCGTGTCGAGAAAAATATTTATCTAACAACGTATGAAACTGTAAAATAAATAAACAAATATCACAGAATTTACTTTATTACCACATTATGGGTAACAATTTTTTTTTAATTTCCTCTAAAACATACAAGAGGAAACTTGTTATTTTACCTTCTTCAAAAAGCTTCATTAAGAATATGGAAATAAACTCAGATTAGCAATTAATTTATCTATTCATGAAACTAATGCTTATAATGTATGTTGTTCCATGCATACTAAAATCATAGCCTAAAGTTAAGTTGAGATCAATTAAGGCTTGTTCGTTGGAAACCAACTCAGCTTGTAGAAAGCAAATGAGATATGGAAATAAAGAAAAAAGTTTTCAACAGATACAGAGGGGTTGAAAATACATCAACAGAAAAGTAAATATTCCTCGTCTCCGCCTTAGTTGGCAAGCGTGTAGATGCTATTGCGATAGTTTTCGCAAAAGAGAGAGCGATCGCAAATTTGCAGGCTCAAATCGTCACGACAAAATGCTATTAGTTAGCCATTGACAAGCATCTGTATAAAAGATAAACATTTCCCAGGCTTGCATGTTATTGAAGAAGCAACTTGAAATGGCGTCGCTGTATTAAAAATAAATAAATTATGCGCTGTATATATATGACATGAATAAGAGGCGTAACAGGTAAGATAGTTAAACCGAATACTGCGTCTAATCTTATCTAACATCATAGAATTATTTTTTCGGTTTTCTTTGGGTGTTGTTACATCGACTTTCAGGGATCAAATCTTGAGCTTTACGTTTCTAGATCGGCATATTCGAAAATATTTCGACTAAAAAAATAAAAGCGATTTACGATAAGACGGTCATAATTCAAACTCTTAAAAGGTGAAACCTAACCTTTAACCTCTGGTAAATTTATAACTTAACGAACACATCTGAAAACTGGTCACTGAAAATTTAGGAAGAACAAGTTTCTGTATGAGCTACTTGCTAATTGTTCCCTAATTTCAGGGAAATTCGACCATTAAAGAAAGACTTGAGGAAATACATTCACCCGTAAGGAGAAAGGAGTCAAATAAATCTTTGGGAAGCAACTTAATGTGCATGTACTTTTCAAACTCGTTGTTAAATGTTTTCGAATATTAAAGGATGAAAAAAAATATTTAGGATTGGGAGTCTTAAACTGCCGTCCACGGGGTCTTCTTTTTGTAAAGTTAAATATAAAACTGTGTAACAATGTTTGTGTGAATATGTTCTAGACTTTTGTGTTAGTCGCTCTGATCAGTATAGAGGTTAGTGTGTAGAGACATTGGGTATTTTGGAAGCAGGAAAGAGGAAAAATGAGCAATGCCTTCGCCGGGAATCGAACCACGAGCCTCTCGGTTGGGAGTCGAGCGTGTTAACCATTACACTACGAAAGTATGCGAAGAAGGGGGGAGAAATGCCTTATAAGTTATCTGATGGACCCGTGTTCGAATACTGAAGAAGGCATGGATGTCTGTAAGTATATAGCATCTTTGCGGCATGGATGCGCTTAAAATATTGGCTAGCTGAAAGTCCTGTTTAGCGGTTTGATTGTATTGTGGAAAAAAAGCGGCATGAAGTCCTCGGATCGATTCGTAAGTGTTCTTTATCAAAATTAGAGTTAAGTTCCGTAGTTACAGCAGTGGAGCTATACTTGTGCAACCAGTGGTGAAATTATATCTCGCGCGCTTCTTCTTGTCCTATCTCTGGTATATAATAACTAGATTAAAGATTCATTTATTCATTTTCAGTTGATATGTATGTTGAGCAAGAACTCGTCGAAGCAGAAAAGACCTGCTGTTAGGAATTTCTGTAGATGAATTTGAAAAATTATTTCCAGGCTTTTCAGCTCAACTTATTTGATGATTTTCCCGAGTTTCTACGACAAATCTTGACATTCTTTTTTCTTTTTTTCTTTAGTAACTACATATTTATGTGAACAAATATTTTCTGGCTTTGCTTCAGCTTAAAAATACGAACAGAAAACATTCAGGAAAAGTACAATGAGAATCGAAAGTTCAAGTTTCATACATCAGATCTAATATTCCAAAAGTTGAGTGTGAAATGCCAATGCATTCTTCGCGTTTAAATTAAAATTTAATAATACTGTATCTATTTACTAAAAAATGATTTTTTTAACCTTTTTATTGCAATTAAACTTAATTTAATCAGATGTTTATTGTTTTCTTTTTAAAAACAGAATACAATTAAAAGTGATTGTATAAGTATATTATATATCTCTCTCCTGAATTCAATTTTCTGGGAAGTCGTAGAATTTTTTTAACATCCTGAAGACGCGCTAAGTTAGGGGAGAGCCATACTACTTAAAAACGAGAATAAAAACCACTAATTTAGGCGATAACATAATATCTTTCTGATTAGACTTGCTCTTTCACCAATAGACTATTTTATATTGAAGTACTCTTAAATCGAGGTTGTTTCCTAAGTTGTCAAACTACAGAAAGGAAGTCTCAATTTGTAAGCTGTTAAAACCATTCTATATTATTTTCCTTCTGTCACTTAGCTGACTCCCTTAGATTTCACGCAAAGGTGTACAGGACATCAATTCAGGGCTCATATTTCATCTTTTGTAATCTGGTATATTTATAGAAGCTGTCTTTCGATTCGTATAAAGTTTGATTCAGGTTTGCAAGGTTAAAAAATTGAATATCAGACCCTGATTTTAAATATTAATTGTTTCATTTGTAGAATTATTAGGTATTTTTTGAAAGCAGGAGATGAGAAAAATGAGCAACGCCTTCGCCGGGACTCGAAGTACGGACCTCTCAAATACGCGTCGAACGTGCTAACCACTACACCCTGAAAACATGCCAAGAAGACGGAAGAAATACCTTATACACTTCTCACTTCTCGTATTTAAGAGCACCGTAATAAATTACAGCAAATTGTACAAATTATTGTTGGAATACTGATTAACATCTCTGATGCTAGATCTGAATTCATGTGGTATTTTATAGCGGGATCACATAAAAGTATCAATATATTATTGGTCTGCAGCATCTGAAAGAATGAATGCCGAATTTGCAGCATCTGAAAGAATGGATGCGCCGAATATATTATTAGTCTGCAGTATCTGAAAGAATGGAAGCGTGAAGCTTGCTGTGAAACTGATTACGCTTCCATCGAATATGTATTATTTCCATTGGCTGTCTTGTTTTTATCTGTGATTGGTTAACAGTAATGGTGGTTTTGAATACGATTTGTAACATTTCGTTACACATATTCATTATGGCTGCTTGAACAATGTCTACACAACAACTACTATTTGTTAAAGCTTGACACTCGAGACCTTAGAAGACTCCTTAAACACAAAACTACTGCTATATACTAAACAGAACTTGAATAAACTTCTTAAGTAAAGTCTGGAGAGCCTAACTTTAAACACATTCAATCTATACTTCTATTATACAAAGTATTTTACACTCATGCTTTGACCAAAGCTTACAGTTATACTAGTTTAATTTTATAGTTGTTTTAAAGCTGACATTAGCATTTCTACTTTCAATACAACATATTAACATGCAGTATTTTAAAATTAATTTTACATCATTCGTTATAGTTGCTATACAAAATTTACAGACTTTCGCTACAATCTTTCTTTAAGTTAACACATTTTAGATTAAAGTCTTTCGACAGAAAATATTCACTATTTACTTTCTCGCACTTAAGAATTCTCAAAAAGGTATTTACAAAATCTCGCCAACTTGCGAATTCAAAAATCTTTTCTGTTTAAAAGATAGTTAAAACTACATTCTCGCAAACGTTCGAATTCAACTTTTTGCTTTAAACATTTAGCAGCTTTAAACAACATGACATAAATCGAACTTTCAATGCAAAATAGGAAAGAAGGAAAATTTTCACTTATTGTTTTTTTTTCTTCTAAACTCTTCCCTCCTAATCAAACAGAATTCCTCGAAAGTAGGATACTTCAGAACTTGCAATCTTCTTTTCCGACTTCGCTGACTTGTTGCCTCCGTCGGCAATCCTTTTAGTTTTTTTCTCTTTCAATGAAACGTGCAGACTTCCTTATGGGTTGCGGATTCTTGAAGTCTGGTCCTCTCTTTAGCTCCTGTGGCCGGCTTCGTTGCTAAGATCTTTAAAGCTCCTTTTTGATTTCTGGCATGCTGGAACGGCACCGCTTCCACGTCAGCTGACCTTTTCTCTTTCGTGATTCTTCGCTCCGACGTTCCTGTGGTTTCTTTTGAGGCGGTTGGCTGATGTTCTAGAGTTGGACTTTTTTTTTTTTTTGGAATA